>JANAVB010007652.1:0-43787 GCA_029216955.1 Iris pallida
TATATATATATATATATATATATATATATATATATTTATATATATTATATATATGTATATATATATCTATATATTAAAAGAAATAGAGAAGGAAATAATAGATGCCTCAATATAACACAAACAACCCCCAAACGTTAGATATACAAGGAACATGCCAATCCCAACCCGACCCAAACAATGACACCAGGCCCACAGAGCAATCCCCAGCCGAACGCAAGTTTCCCGAGCCCCCCATTCACACGCACATACATATATAAGAGAGAACGGGAGACTCCCACGAAACCCTAAACAAACCTACGTGCCACCCCCCTCACGAACCTGACGGCCACCCCAGCGCTCGCAGCGCCGCCGCGCGCGGCCAGCGCCGCCGGCCAGGGAGCCGCGCGCGCGCGTACAAACAGGACTGGGCAACAACAGCAGTGAAGGGCCGAGTTCGCAATCTTTTTCCCCGCCTCCTCGCTCCACGATTTCTCGAGCCGTTTTCGCGGGTATGCTCCCAACTTATACAAGGTTAATTCCCTTCAAGTAGAAAGTTTTATTTCGCTGTGTACGCGACGAGAATCGAGGTCAAAGTGGCCGAAAACCTGTTTAAAATAGGACATAAACCCGTTCCAAACAGCCAACTTGGCGTCAATTTTTCCGCCAAACCATCACCAGTTTTGAGTTTGTGTTTGAAGAGATTTATAGCTAAGCTATAGGATATCAAGACCTTTCTTGTAGATTAATTTTTCGTTCACTATGTGCAAAGAAATCAACTTTCAAAGTTAGGAAAAAATCTGTTTTCAAAACTAGAAAATTGATCCATGCGACGTGCGTCACGTCATTTCGGGCGACTCGGTCGCGCACCGTCAGCATCGAAAGCTGCGTAACGGCTTCGTGCGTAACGGCTTCGTGGTCGTGGTCGCGGGTGCGGCTAGGAAATGGCCAATTGTCATGCGGCTAACCTTGTGTTGGCCATATGCGGCCGACTATTTATCACATGCAAGCAAAAGCTGATGCATGCATTAAATGCATGCAACTAGTTAAAAAGGCCAAAGGCAATTAAATAATACAATTAATAAAAAGGCCAAGCAATAGCATTAATGGCCATGCGAAGAATTGGCTTATGCGGCTAGAATTGGAGTGGCCATATGCGGCCAAAATAATATAAGCATGCCAGCTAATGCTTGCAAAGGCCATGCGACCAGCAATTGATTAATGCTCATGCGGCTCAGAGCTAAAAATGCTCATACGGCCCATTAGATTAAATATTCAATTAATTGGCCATGCGGCTGGAAAAAAAACTTGCCGCATGAAATAGTCATGCGGTCAAGTACTGTTCTTCTTCTCCAATTTTTGAGAAGAAGAACACCATGAAGCCATGCTTCCAAGCTCCATAATTCCATCATCCAGAGTCCAAATTCGAACTTCCATAGGTCAAATAGGGCAGAATAAAATTCTCTACAACATGGAACCATCAACTAGCAAAAATATGCAAGTTTGATATATCAAAACTCCTAAAAACTGAAAATACTTCGAAGCTAGATTTACAAGAAATTAACCATGGAAATAAAAAATGCTAAGTACTAAAGTGGGTTAGAAACACATGAGGAAGACAATGGAACAATAAAAAAATAGAGTTCTTCCGTGAAGCAAGATGCACTTGCCTAAGCTCTCCCTCTCTCAGGTTGGTGGAGAAGAAATGGTGGAAAAGAAGAATAAATGAGGAGAGAGAAAAGAGTGGGGGTTAATAAATGGTAATGGTGGTGGTAGGTAGGGGTTCTTCTTTTGGTTCATGATGAACCAATAAGCAACCCAAGCCGAACTAAGCCAACCCAAACAAGTCGAACCAAGCCAGACATGTAATACAAGTCAAAGATACGTATACGTATACCGAAATACGTAATACGAACCACGGGCATTACAGTAATAGCCAGTAAATTAGAGTGTCAATGAAAGTGGTTGTGGGTGAGTGAAATAGAAGTGTGGTATTTTGGCAACATTAGGAATATAAAGGGTTTTTATTGCAGCACATGCAGACAAGTTTGCCTTACAATTGCACCCTGTATTTGCAGCTTACATGGCAGCAGCACACTTGACTTTGGCCATTGTAGGTTGCATATAGCAGCAGGATTGGCAACTTAGTTCTGGGCCTGCTGCACTTGGCTCTTGCCTTGGCAGTTTGCCCTGTAGCAGGGGATCCTGCCCCTTGAGAGGGCCATTTGGCCTACTGCAAGCATGCAACAGTAGCAGTAATAGGAAGCAATAGTTTTAGGGGGGTCTCCTTAGTGTATCAGTAATTGCATATCATAAGTTATCTAGAGGAGTTGTGAGTGGATAGGTAATTGGATAGGTTTAGTTTAGTTAGAAGGAATTAGAGAGTCATGAGAGAATGTATGAGAGTGTCTTGAGGTGAGTGTTTGTATGGATACATGTACGTGTTTGTGAGGTTAGGTAAGGTAGGAATAGAGAGGTTGTATTAGAGGGTCCTATGATGCATATTAGAGTGTCCATATATATAGGCCTAGGTTTGTATATATAAGTCATGCTACAGATAAGGTATTATGAGAATGTGAGAAATCATGTTAGTGTCATATGTGTTAGTAAGGGATTTTTGCCAATGGCTAAGTTTATGAGATTACATATCTAGAGTATGTCTATATATTACATATATATAGATAATAGGGCATAACCTATATGTTAGGATTAAGGTAAAACCTAACCTAGGAATGGATATATATATATATATTATATATATATATATAATATATATATATATATATATATATATATATTATTATATATATATCGATAATGTATTTAAGTAGGATAACTTGAAAATAGTTGGATTGAGCTTGATATTGTCTAAGGTTGACCCAGGGTTGACCACTTGACCAAAAGTCAACTATGAGTCAACACTTGACTTAGATTGACCAAGAATGCATATCATACACTAGATAGTCATGTTGAACTCCAATTTAAACACCATTTAACACATGTATCTCATCTATAGGCCTTGTGATTCCATTTTGGACCTCGATTCATATCTATTGCTCTGGACGACAGGCGAGTACATTCTCTGGTAGTTTCATTTTATTGATATATCCTGTGATGCATGTTATATTAGTGTTCTATCTTGATTCTGACACGATGGACTCACGAATTGGTATTTATGGATTCCTTGATTGGAGATACGTAGTTTCATGCCTATCTTGAATAATATAATCATGACAAATGCATCCATCGTGACTAATGAAATACGTGTCAAAGAACCTGGATTCTATTGTACTAGTCGGGGGAAGTACCTAGGAGACATGTGAACATACCCCTTTCTATCCTATTGGTCTTTCGTGAATAATAGCGGCCACACACGTAGGTGTATGGTTTGCCGGATATATCTCTCTAGTCGTTCACATGTCAAACTTGGTATTTCAAATCACTGGTCTTAACACAGGTTGTCTGAGTTGTCTACAACATATCGTGTATGACAGGTTTACTCATTTTACATATCTGCCTGTTTCTCATATGATCTTGTACACTTGTCTTTTCATCATATATTACCTCTGCAACTTGATCATCAAGAATTTTATTATTATTTTATACTCATAACGATTGTCAATTATTTTGAACTGTTAGAGATGATGTGCTCGTTCCAATCCTGACTGGATGTGTTTACAAATATTACAGATGATGATGGTGACTGCCCTACTTTCTATGGGGCATATGAGGATGACACTCAGGAGCTTGAGGAGCATCTAGCTCAGTAGAGGACTACCTCCTGATTAGACTAGTTAGTTAGGCTTGACTGGACTGCGATCCAGCTAGTACTTGAGACTTGTAGTATATTTATTATTCTGGGATCTTGTGTTATGTTTTGAACTCTAACTTGTGTTGGGATCTTGCATATATTTCCAGTTATTTTCTTCTATCTTATCTTTCATAATTCGTGCTATCTTCCTTAGATGTCTTGTGATTGAGTTATGCCATATTATACCTCCGTGCAGAGATGACAGGTACCCTTATAATTATCTAGTTGTAGTATTTATAGACGACCTACACAGCGTTCTACTGTCGATTCTGCGGCGTAGAATGGATGTACCCACGTTTTCGTGTCCTTTCTCAGGGTACGGATCATGACAAGCCCAATCTTAGGCCCAGACATTATGTTACCGACTGGATATACATTCATATTCTAGACTCAATCCAAAGGCATACACGTGGTTTACCGCTATTCTGCCGACCCATCTACATGAGTGGTCACTAGCAATGTCAAGCTATCTTAGACCCGGCTCGGGGATATCGGACCGTCCCTCTGCGGGTAGCTAGCCCGGAGGCGCCAAATCTTCTGTGCGGTTATCCAGCATCCTACTTTGAGCCGTGTTGCTTCTCCCGGGACGACATGATCCCGGTGTCCCGACGATCACTCGAGAAGACCACACCTTGTCGAGACATAGCGAGACTCCCAATTAGCGGGACCGATCTCGTGTGCGGGACTTATCAAGACTTAGTGAGACTCCCAAGTAGCGGGACCGATCTCGTGTGCGGGACTTATCGAGACTTAGCGAGACTCTCAATTAGCAGGACCGATCTCGCATGTACGAGGCTTATCGAGACTCCCAAGTAATGGAACCGATTTCGACGACAACCAGTCGTGTGGACTTCCTTTGTCCGTGGCATACTCTTTACTAAATTTATCGTGGCTCGTGCCTTAGACAGGCCTGGTTCTCTAGGCAACGCTATCGCTCAAGTCATATACTTTATACGATGAGCCTAGTTCTCGAGGGACTACGCGACTTGACAACCGCAGATAGAGCAGAACAGTGCTAGAAATGGCTTCGATAGTCCAACACAACTCTTGTCTAACTTATTTGGGCAACGATTCGATGAGCAAAGGCTACGTCGAGCTTCGCATCGAGAGGACATGCCGTGCACGCGTTCGACTTGAACGACCAAGTTTGTGCTTAGACTTAAGCCAAAAGCCGTGCAAGATGACTTAACCCACGGGACGTACGAAGGCTATGCCAAGCCTTGAATGAGGGATCGTGCATGCTTATTAAGCATTCATGTGGGCAACGCCTATGACTTAGGCCAATTCGAGTGTCGTGGCAACTTAACAACTTAGGCCAACTTCCTTCTCCAAGCCACGGGACGAAGGATCGAGTGTCATTTGAAAGCACGCTGAGCCGACTTCTAAGCAGACCGTGGAACCATTTTCCATGTTCTAAGATGTTTCGACCCGTCGAAATTATTCCTTTAGCTATGTGGATGCGTCTTTTTTATTATCAAGCCTAACTTGTGCAAGTTGAAAACATACGAGTTATTAAGTGAAGGCTAAGATGAGGCGAGTTTACCGAAACTACTCCACCTGAGCGAGAAGTTGCCTCGACCGAGCGAGCCTTCGAGCAGCCGATGCAAGGCTAGGTCCGAACGTCGTCGGCATTTCGATTCCTCCGATTGAGTTTGCGGGACAGTGTACTACAACATACACCACTCAGAACAAGTCTCGTCCTCGAGACTTTCCTGACGGCAAGCCATCCTACCATTTCTATGGCCAAGACTTAATCGTGCCCAGATACGGGACTATAATAGTCGAGCGAGGTACACCATAATTTATCGTACACACTCCTCCTACGCGTTTCTTCGATTCCGAGCCACGCTTACACTATTATCAATCTTTCTCTTAATACGATTTTAAATTCTTGACACTCTTCCATTCCTCAAGTCTCACTTAACTCAACGTATCACTTGGTTGGATCGTGCACACATTCCAGGCGTCTCCAAATACATGCATGCAGCCAAGTCGTATGATAGAGAATTTGTCATTCTCATTCGAGTCGCATCGTGCACATATTCAGGCGTCCCTGAAATATATACATGTCAGCCGAATCTCGTGAGGGGTAT
The DNA here is from genome assembly GCA_029216955.1 of Iris pallida. Taxonomy (NCBI): domain Eukaryota; kingdom Viridiplantae; phylum Streptophyta; class Magnoliopsida; order Asparagales; family Iridaceae; genus Iris; species Iris pallida. The sequence goes on from JANAVB010007652.1 coordinate 5,881, forward strand.
TCCTATACTCTTGATTCATACTATCCATCAATGCCAATCCTCAAGATCAATCTTTCGATTGCTAACTCTTGAAACAGGTGCGTCTCGTCTAACCACTAGGCCATTTCTCAAGGGTAAGTCAATGTCAGGATTAGAATCATAGTTCTCCAACAATAATGTCAACACTGACCCCAATCCTAGGGTCAAACCAACGTTGATAATACAGAATTTTCTACCCAAGCTCGTATCACTCAGATTTCTAAACATCGAGCATGATCACCTAATTCGCATCAAGGCATTCGTTGTGCAAATTCGAACCCATTTAATTCACCAATTCTAACCAATTCATGTATTCGATCACGCGGTCGTCTAGCTCGACAATATATTGCGCCCCAATCTCATGCGAGTCCAATTATCTATGGTGGTTCATGAATCACCATGCAACGCTCCCGCAGAATAATCATTCTCATCGGAGCGTAACTCTTGTTTGAGTTTAGACTAATTCATTCTCGATACGCGGATTGGACCTACTCAATCCTCAAGTTCAATCTTCAAGCACACTGGGTCATTCTTGAATCCACCTTCGTGACAAACCATAAGTCGATGCATACAATTTGCCATGCCATGCAAGTTCGATCACCCCCACTGTATGAATCACCATACCAGCGCTCACGCGGAGTGATTTTCCTAATCGGCGTGACGCATGTGCGAGGCTAGTGTTGCACTCATATAAGACAAGAACATCAACGTTGTGGTTGTCGACGAAGCAATCCAAACATCTCATTTTCATCCAAGCCAAGATCATCAGTTCGATAGTCCGTTTGTCATTCGTTCACGAGAAAAATCCTCGAGCCAAGTCTAACTTTTCCTCGAAACATTTTAATATCCCGAGTATAGCATCCAGCAGAACAAGGATATTGTACACGATCGTCACTCCTCGAATCAGAGTACCCCCGAGTTATCGCATATCGATCTTTGAAATGCCTTAATACCATCGATGATATATATAACCTGACGATCTTCCTTTATAATAAATTCTGAGTCGTACAACTGATGCTATTGTCCGAATTGGATATACCACAGTTCTATTCGACCAAATCTGAAATTACAAGCGTGATCTTCTAGATTTTCTCGATCAAGAAATTCACTTTTTATTTATCGTTCTGAAACATTTTCTAACTTGCGTTGCTCATTCACAAGTTGTTTGAACGACATCTCGTTCGGGACATTGAAGTCACAACCAACTAAGCATGACACGTTCTAAGGCCATGCGCGATCGCATCGCCTCGTCGACGTACTCGCTGTTAATTGTAATCCTCAATTTTTGCTCGAATTATTTCTAAGACAAACCATACACCACTCAGGATTCGAACCATCCGATCTAGTCCAAATCATGTTTGCGTTACTTGCTAAAACCTCTTTCAGATTCGTTCGACGAATCTCTAGCGTAACCGCTCACGTTGTCTTGACGTACTAAATCGTTCGCACTATTCCTCAAAATCGAAACCAATCTTCCGTGCATGCCTAAGCGTTAGTTCGATAGGGTCCCTATCGATATACACTCTATGTGTAGTTTCGTTCCCGACCGAACGGTACTCAATATCGCTCGTGACTCGTTTGCACCAAAAGGTCGAGGTGCGCGACACGCGGCACAATTTAGCCAAAAGGCCGTGTGCATAGGCATCCCGTGCGGACTATATTCGAGTTTGCATGCTCATTTACTAATGTCGATGTAGGACTATTCGGGCATACGTACGACTTTTCTAACTTTAGCATGTGTTCTCTATCAAGTCAAGTTTGACACCGTTCGGCACAAAGGCCTATCGATGCGTCCGACAATGGCCTACCGATGCATTCGATTGAACGCTTGTACGAGCTTTTGAAAATATTTAGACTTATTGTATGGACATGTCGAGGGACATTTGAGAGAGCGCACACATCCTTTTTTCCATGAACGAGCTTTCAAAATTGAGAGAATCGACGTGAAGTCCAAGGACGTAAAGCCGTGCTCTGATACCATTATGTCACGCCCTGCTCCTGTAGGAGCGATCGTCCTCGCTAAGGCATGATGCCGCACGAGCCTAGATTGCACCCGTGCAAGGCAATCTTATAACGACCGATTACATCGGCAGCGACGGGTTCGTCGCACAGGAGTCCCAAGCAGAAACATTAAACATACAGCAGAAATTTAGAAATAAAATACAAGTTATTCAAAAGAGCTCTTTATTGATATTGAATAATCAGATTATAATAGGCACAAGGCTATGATTACAAGTCTCTCGTGCTCACTTTTCTCTCATTTTACAAGTCACTCTGCTCCCTCTCATCTCTCGATACAATGCTTGAGCCAGCGGAAGCTTCGGAAGACAATGTTCATACATTATGTCCCGTATAAGTCTTGACTTCATGCGGCCGCATGCTTCGAATCGCCAAGGAACTCCGTGCCTCGACACATCTAAGCGAGCTCCATACCACGAGCTTCTACCTGTGCCTGCACATAAAAACTGTGTGGGTGTAAATACTCAACTGTACTGGTGGAGTGAGCTCCTCGCCCGCCCATGCATAACCGATAAGTTCATTTACTTTGTGCAATACAAGTCCCTTTACGATTGTATTTCTAGTCTTGCCTTAGGATCAGTTTTAAGACTACGACGCCTGACGAAACCAATGTGCAACGACATGGTCGTGCTATAATGCCAACGTGTATTTCGATCGACGTAGTGCCTCATCGCTTATGTACTTGACCGAACTTCAACTCGGGACGGTAGGGTCGTGCCATACTCTATTCGTGACTTTAATACATATTCGAGGCAATGCCTCGCCGAGGAGCAACTTATGCAAACTCGGCCGTGCTAAGACTTTCACTTAAACTCAAGTACCTCTAGACCAATTCGCGTGCTAACGACGTCAAGGAGACGACTCGTGCTGGTCGTGCCGCTAGACCTTGCTTAGACATGTTCGTGCTTCAAGATTGAGGCCGTGCCTCGCTAACTTATCAAGACTTATTCATGCTACCGCCTTGCGGCCTTCCTGTTCGACTCATAAACCAATTTAGACCAGACTTGTGAAAACATATATCGATTTCATAAACATCCTGACGCCAAGTATCGTGCCAAGCATGGTGCCTATGCTGCAGCCCAATCTTAGGCCCAGATATTATGTTACCGACTGGACATACATTCACGTTCTAAACTCAATCCAAAGGCATACACGCGGTTTGCCACTATTCTGCCGACCCATCTACATGAGTGGTCACTAGCAATGTCAAGCAATCTTAGACCCGGCTCGGGGATATCGGACTATCCCTCTGCGGGTAGCTAGCCCGGAGGTGCCGAATCTCCCATGCGGTTATCCAGCATCCAACTTTGAGCCATCTCGCTTCTCCTGCGCCGACATGGTCCCGGTGCCCCGGCGATCACTCGAGAAGACTACACCTTGTCGAGACATAGCGAGACTCCCAAGTAGCGGGATCAATCTCGTGTGCGGTACTTATCAAGACTTAGCGAGACTCCCAAGTAGCGGGACCGATCTCGTGTGCGGGACTTATCGAGACTTGGCGAGACTCCCAAGTAGCGGGACCGATCTCGGCGACAACCAGTCGCATGGACTTCCTTTGTCCGTGGCATACTCTTTACTAAATTTACCGTGGCTCGGGCCTTAGACAAGCCTGGTTCTCTAGGCAACGCTATCGCTCAAGTCATATACTTTATACGACGAGCCTAGTTCTCGAGTGACTGTATGACTTGACAACCACAGATAGAGCGGGACAGTGCTAGAAATGGCTTCGATAGCCCAACACAACTCTTGTCTAACTTATTCGGGAAATAACTCGATGAGCAAAGGCTATGCCGAGCTTCGTATCGAGAGGACGTGCCGTGCACGCGTTCGACTTGAATGACCAAGTTCGTGCCTAGACTTAAGCCAAAAGCCGTGCAAGACGACTTAACCCATGGGACGTGTGAAGGCTATGCCAAGCCTTGGACGACGGGACCGTGCATGCTTATTAAACATTCATGCGGGCGACGCCTATGACTTAGGCCAATTTGAATGTCGTGGCAACTTAACAACTTAGGCCAACTTTCTTCTTCAAGCCACGGGACAAAGGATCGAGTGTCATTTGAAAGCACGCTGAGCTGACTTCTAAGCAGACCGTGGGACCATTTTCCATGTTCTAAGACGTTCCGACCCGTTGGGATTATTCTTTTAGCTATGTGGATGCGTCTCTTTTATTATCAAGCCTAACTTGTGCAAGTTGAAAACATGCGAGTTATTAAGTGAAGGCTAAGATGAGGCGAGTTCACCGAAACTACCCCACCTGAGCGAGAAGTTGCCTCGACTGAGCGAGCGAGCCTTCGAGCAGCCGATATAAGGCTAGGTCCGAACGCCGTCAGCGTTTCGATTCATCCGATTGAGTTTGCGGGACGGGGCACTACGGTGACAGTGTTGCTTCTAGAAGAAACTTTTATACAACAAGATAATAAGAACACAAATTACTCCCAAAATCCAAATATGATACGTTCTAGTGGTCTGCGTAGGGGCAACTTGAGGTGTGGGAGTATGCATAAGTAGTTCTGCATACATCGGCTTTTGGAAGTATCCAAAAGCTTCTTCTCTATCTTCACATTTGAAATAGCAAGCACCTTTGTATCCATGGACTTGACAATAGCATTGGGCCCACTTTGTATAGACACCCAAATTTCTTTCATTCAGGACAACATAGTAAGCCATGGTGTTGTCTTTGGCTGCAATATATCCAAAGTTGGAATGAAAGTAGGAAATATATGAATAAATTCACATACACTAATACAGAGAGGATGAAAGCCTAGTCTTAACCCTAAATATTACATATTTTAGGGCTACTAGCTGCCCAATGTTTTAGAGGCAGCACATAGTGCGAGTGTTCTTCCACACAAATATTACAGAGGTCTTGATTTAATTGTCTTCAAACTTGCAATACAATTTTTTACGCAAAAGTACAGATATATTAATCTACATTAACCACAAAATGATGGGGACACAAACTGCATCAGTAAAACTAATCCTGATCTGGTGGGGGCAACATCCGGGACTTGAAAGTTACCCATTTGCTGCGTTGTGCTAGGGGCAAACCTACAAATCTTTTAGCATCATCACAGTTTTGAATAAGATAATCGTAAGCAGCATTCATGACAGCTTCTTCATAACAGTCCACTAGATCCCATAACTTACTACCCAACTTTTCAACATGAACACCCCCAAACCCGGTCTCTAGAGCGTGGCCAATTACTGTCAAAGTATTTACCAAGTTAGGCATATACTCATCCACCATCTCTCTACGACGCTTAACACCAGATGATTGTGAGCTTTTTGATTTACTTGTATCTTGGTTGGGATAGTAGACTTGCTAGGTTCCATGTTTTCACCTATAGGCTCCTCATTCACATCATCCAAATTAACAACCTCCTTCTCAATACCACAATATTGCTCATAGCATGATCTAGATTGACTTCCAGTAGCCTGGTCATCCCCACATACCATCCTCAACAACTCATAGTTTCGTATATGTTTGTTGATATATAGACACAACCTTGATTTAGCCTATACAGAAAATGAAAAGACACATCAGTATAAGCTATAAGTAACAAAACTTTAGTAGCATAATCTACGAAACTAATATCTAATCTGTAGCTTATTTCTACATATTACCTTATCAAGAACATTATAGGTTTCCTCATCCAAAATTACAGTTTTACTTTCTTCATCCCATCCAGCTCCAGATATGTCCTTTGCCTTCAAAATGTCCATCCATTTACCCTTTTGCACTTGTAGGTGATTTTGGACGTTGATCCATGTATAACTCTCACCAAACGTTTCATTGACAACACTAGCCCCTTTTTTTTAAAGAAGATTTTTTGAAGTTTTTGTCCGGCTTTCCACAGGTATTTGCCTCATCACAAAGAACGGTTAGAAGCAAGTCTGTATGAGATTGATGCCAGCGTTTGTTGCTTTGACTCCCTTTTTTTGTATTATTCTTCTTATCGGGGGATGTGGCAACCACCTCATTGTTCTCCCTTTCAGGATTAGACCCTTCACTTTGGATATATGAATATGAATCCATATATGGATCTATCGATCTACCCCAGTTAACATTTGGTAAGGAGTTACTATGTGAAAATGCAGGTGGGCCTGTTTGGGAAAGAATTGTTGTTTCTTTCCCAAAATAAGCACGCCTTAGCTTAGGAGGAGCAAAGGGGCTATTAGCATATTTTCCAAAATTATCAGACATTTCACCTGCCAAGATATGATTAAAGTTTAAGGCAGAATATGGGGACTGAATACGAAAATTGGACAGAAAATAACATCTCGATTAATCATAAGAGACTGAACAGGGAGACTGAATAAGGAGCACAGAAATTAACATAGCATGGAAAGTTAAGTGTACCAAATGACTATATAACTTAATAGACTGACAGTAGTCTGACCATGGCCATAGTCATGCCACAAGAAACAACATATAAACATCCCTGTCAATTACATGTCCCATGCAAAAAGACAAAAGTGTACCAAAATGAAACAAATATACACTTTACAAAAACTAAAGATTTGGGACATGTTCATTTACCCTTTCCCTGGCAGTAATCATGCCACATTTCAGCTGCTATAGTGTCACAAAAATTCTCCCACGCCTTCTTCACAGTTCTTTGTTCAGATTGTGAATTATTTTGCGTGAATTGCTTGAATTGATATACGCTCTCATTTTTAGACATTGTCGATGCATCTTTGTCAACTTCAAGGACATTGAGTCCATCATTAGGGTCTACTCCTATTATAAAATTATGCAAAATACAACAAACAATCATAAGGTTAACTTGGGTAGAGAATGAGTGAAATTTTGGGGATCCTAGAATGTAAAATCGATTCTTAAGTATACCGAAGGCACATTCTATTTTACTTCACAGTTTCGAATGCCTCCAAATGAAGAGCTCCTTTGCATTCCTAGGTTCAAGTCCATTGGTCTGAGATAGATGGTACCTCACACCACTATAGGGGGCTATGAATCCAGGCATAGTTGTATTATATATAATAACCTCCTAGTTACTTATCAGCAGGATTTACTATTTAATACCTTCAATAGTTTTTAGTCCATTAGAGGGGGCCTAGAGAGAGCATCCTTCAAAACTGTCATATCACTAGCAGATCCCTCCCAACCAGTTAAAACATAGGAGAACTTCTTATTCAGGGTAGCAGCGGCTAATACATTTTGTGTAAGTGTATCCTTCCTACCACAAAAACGAGGGACATCTGATGAAGGCAATGTGGCTTGGATATGGGTTCCATCTATCAACCCGATACAATTCTACAATTTTTTTAGTTATGTTAGTTAACTAATTTATGTTACGAACAAATATGTGTTAGGCAGACTTTAGGTAATAAATACTTGAAAATAAGAAAACCATTCACAGTTTTGCTTTATCTCAATTGCTGTTTCAAGACCAGGTTGCTTCATGACCATTTCACGTAGGGTAAATATAGACCCTAGTACAAGATGAAAATATCTTGAAATTGTTTCACCCGACCGCACAAATTCAACATTGCATACACTATTTTTGGACTTGTACCCTAATATGTACAAAAATATTGGAATATGTTCTTCCACACATACCCAACGACTATCTCGAAGGGACCCATTGCCCCTCAGCGTACGTACTAAGATGTAGAAGGATGTCGTGCTCATCCTAAGATAGGATACACATTTGTCTTTCCCTCCCCACAAAATTCAGTACACGTGTGCATCTCTCTACTGTTGTCTAATCTCATAAGGCTCTCGAGCAATGCTCGTTCTTTCATTTTCCTCATCATCCAGCAAATATAGAACGCCATTAATCACACTCAGAGTACTAGCAACAGCTGCTAGTATCACGGGATCATTAGGATCGTTAAAATCTATCTTAACCTACAAAGGGGAAAATTATGGTGGGTTGTCGCAAGTGTACTAACAAATAAATTATTGATTTAGATTTAATAAAGTATTGACTAAGATTTAGGAAACAAATTTAAATTTAATAGATTGCTAAGTTCAACCATAAACCTGCAAACTGTTGTAAAAAACAGTCATGAGACATACAATATTATCATATAGCCAATGTATTAAAATTTAATAAAATACTCACTCAGATTAAAAAGACAACAACAACAACAACAACAACAATAATAATAAAGACAAAAATATTTAGCATTTAGCAACTTTTAGGAAAAATATTTCAAATCATTGGCTCAGATCTAGAAATAAAGAATAAGAACAACATCTATAATAATAATGGCTCAGATTTAGGAAAAATATTTCAAGTCATTGGTAAATTAGCAACTTTTGTTACCTCTTCGACTATCATAGTGTAATGAGGAATGCAAAACAACCATACCAGATTGCTGCCTCTTCAACCCATCACAGAAGATGTGGAACGCTGCAAAAGTCACTAAACATAGGGTCATCCAAACCCCTCATATTTTCTCCATCATCACAACCTACTATAATTAAGGACTAAAATAAAAATAAAATGAAGGACATAATACAAAAAATAGTCATTATCAAAACTTACTAGAAATAAAGAATAAGAACAACATCTATAATAATAATGGCTCAGATTTAGGAAAAATATTTCAAGTCATTGGCAAATTAGCAACTTTTGTTACCTCTTCGACTATCATAGTGTAATGAGGAATGCAAATCAACCATACCAGATTGCTGCCTCTTCAACCCATCACAGAAGATGAGGAACGCTACAAAAGTCACTAAACATAGGGTCATCCAAACCCCTCATATTTTCTCCATCATCACAACCTACTATAATTAAGGACTAAAATAAGAATAAAATAAAGTACATAATACAAAAAATAGTCATTATCAAAACTTATTAGAAATAAAGAATAAGAACAACATCTATAATAATAATGGCTCAGATTTAGGAAAAATATTTCAAGTCATTGAAAAATTAGCAACTATTGTTACCTCTTCGACTATCATAGTGTAATGAGGAATGCAAAACAACCATACCAGATTGGTGCCTCTTCAACCCATCACAGAAGATGTAGAACGCTGCAAAAGTCACTAAACATAGGGTCATCCAAACCCCTCATATTTTTCCCATCATCACAACCTACTATAATTAAGGACTAAAATAAAATAAAATGAAGGACATAATACAAAAAATAGTCATTATCACAACCCCTCATATTTTACCAAGTCAGTGTAACCCAATTTTTTTGGTAAATTTTAATATTTAGCCTTTGATTTCGTAATTAGATGTAGAAATCTTTGCTTACAAAGGACAACCTAGAATAAAGCCACTTTCGTTACTGTACCCTACTTCAGAAAAATAACAGGAACATGTAGACAAATATTTCTTACTTAAAATCATCTAGGGTAGAAACTAAACCGTTTTCACTCATATAATTAGTTAATATAAATGTACTCCTATATAGATAAGAAATTGCATGCTAGACTACATAGATAAATTTTGATATGGGAATCACAAAATATGTAAAGATTTCGAACAAATACTCAAAGATCTAAAAAAAATATGTAAAGATCTACACTGAAAATCGAAACAATATTCATAGATCTATAAAAAATAGGTAAAAGAATAGATCGGGAAAGAAATATGTCAAGATCTACAAGATCTACACTCAGTTTCGAAGAAATATTCATAGATATAAAAAAAATTATACAGATCTACAAGATCTATACTGAAAATCGAAAAAATATTCATAGATCTACAAAAAATAGGTAAAAAATCAAATCGGGAAAGAAAAAAGTAAAGATCTACAAGAGGTACACTCAGTTCCGAATAAATATTCATAGATCTAAAAAAATTTGTAAAGATCTACAGGATCTACACTAAAAACTGAAAAAATATTCATAGATCTACAAAAAATAGGTAAAAAAATCTGATCGGAAAAGAAATAAGTAAAGATCTACAAGAGGTACACTCAGTTCCGAAGAAATCTTCGTAGATCTAAAAAAAATTGTAAAGATCTAAAAGATCTACACTGAAACCCAAAAAAATATTCATAAATCTACAAAAAATAGGTAAAAAAAATCTGATCGGGAAAGAAATAAGTAAAGATTTACAAGAGATACACTCAGTTCCGAAGAAATATTCGTAGATCTAAAAAAATTTGTAAATATCTATAAGATCTACACTGAAAACCGAAAAAATATTCATAGATCTACAAAAAATAGGTAAAAAAATCAGATCGAGAAAGAAATATGTAAAGATCTTGTAGATCTACACTCAGTTCCGAAGAAATATTCATAGATCTAAAAAATATGTAAAAAAATTCAGATCGGGAAAATATATGTATAGATATACAAGATCTACACTCTAATCCATAAAAAAAATTCATAGATCTACAAAAAAATATAGAAAAAATTTCAGATGGGGAAAAATTTGTATACAAGTACAAGATCTGCAAGATCTAACTAGAATCCGAAAAAAGATTCATAGATCTACAAAATATGAGGAAATAATGGAGATTTAAGGGTTATAGACAAGCATACAGTGGAGGTGGCGGGAATGGAGGAAGGGGTGACCACAAATCAACCGATGCAACACCACTTCCAGCGCGAAAAGGAGAAGAAAGGAAAGCAACAGCCTCTCCCACAACTTTTCTCCCACCTCCAAGTATGGAGAGAGGAAGTGAAATGAGAGAAAATATCAGGAGAGAGAAAACTAACCCCCCAAATTCCATATATAACCAAACAACCGAACGGTTGGAGGTGGGCCACTTCCACCCGAAACCAAAATCCATAGCCAAAATCCCATTTACCAAACGGACCCTAAAGTGGAGAGTGTTATACATTATGGTAAATGATAGGGATGTACCGTGAATTATGGTAAAGTGAATGGGGGTGTGACTCAAAATTTCTTCAAAATTTAACTAAAGTTGAAATATACTTTGAAATAGCTTCCAATATGGATGCTCTAACGTGGGATAATTATATAGTGTGGAAAAGAATTGGACTCAGTGGACTAGCAGGCCATAGAGACTCCAAGATCTCATCGATTCCGTTCAAACGGAACTCCCATTCTCAAGCCCACTTTTCTATTGTTTAGTGGCTAGAACGAGCAATGGTGTGGCTCATGCTTTGGCCAAAGCTACGTTGGTCTCAAAGAGAGATGAATTTCTTTCCTTTCCTCCAATTTGTATTTCCCACCTATTAGCGGGTGAATCCTTGTCCCACGGGCAGGCTGTTAGTTCTATTTCTCAGAATGCTTAATAAAAAATAGGAGACCCTCCTATAACTTATTATCAAAAAAAAAAAAAAATAGCTTTCAATATGGATGCTCTAACGTGGGATTGTTGGAATTATTCAATAATTAAGGGGCCACACATGTAAAATTAATTGTGTTTAGGCTATCTAAATAATTAAGCCAAATTAAAGTGGTCTATTTGTAAATTGGCTTAAGGGTATAATTGTTATAAAATTAATGTGTAGATACCGAAGATAAATCTAATTTGATGAGGGGCCAAATTAGAAATATCAAAACATATAAATATATGTATTCATTAGGGTTATGGTCCCCAACTTATACGGCCACCAAAAGAGAGGTTTTTTCTTTTTCTCTTCTGCATCTCTATCAACAGAAAGGGAGGGATAAATGATTCAGATTCCTCTTTGTCATTAAGGGTCGTAGCAAGTTGGAAGATCGAACCCCATAAAAGGACGACCGCTTCAAGATCCATCAAGACTAGCAATGGATTCAGGTACGCTTTCACAATTTAATTTATGTTCTTCATCTCATGAATCGACAGGGTACAATAAAATTGCTAACAAGTGGTATCAGAGCCTCCCTGTTTGATTCTTGAGTTTGAAGTTTCAGATCAAAAAAATTTTTTGTTCAGGAACCTTAGATCGTTCGATCTGGTTTAATTAGGGTTTGAATTTTTCGATCAGAGTTTTTATGACCCACCATAAGAAAAATCCTATTTTATTAGACTTCGAATTTTTTTAATATGTTCCGTCCATCTCCCTGTTGTATTCATTGAAAGGTGAATTCATATAAAGAATATTGAGTTCATTTTTTACTACTGCCTTATTATTAGGTTTCAGATTATCTACATAACCATATTTGTTGAATATTTTCTTCATGCATGATTTAGGAACTGACGTATTAGGCTCCTATCCTAGCTACTCCTTACACACACTCAAAGAAGCCAAAATTATTGTTACCATACATGTGACCATATCCATGTCTATCCAACATACAACACCAAGCATAGTATCTGCTAAATATGCAAAAGGTGGTGTTCTTTTTGGGTTTTGGATGGTAGCACAGTATTCCAGAATAAAAGGTGTTGTTTTGTTTATAAAGTTTTTTTGTTTTTGTTTTTTGTATTAATGATGGTTTTAGACAGTGGGTTAAGTTAATTGAATTGGAAATATGGCATAAGTTACAATGGAGATCAATTCAATACGACCTCTTGTCCAGCCAAATTCGGAATATGGGTCTGATTTGACCAAATTAGGGTCTCTGGGCTAAATTTTATGTGATTTAGCTTTAAGCAACAAAACTAACTAATTTAGGGGCTTGTAATAGTTGGATCCAAGCTTTTCTTGTATATTTTTCTGTGCGTCAAAAAATTTGGGCTTTAAAGTTGTCAAATGATATTGCAGACCCGTTGATATATTTGAAATGGTATTCATAGAGAAATCTTTTGACATGATTCAGTTGACGAAAAAGTTAGAATTTTATCTTCAGTAGATTATTTTATTTGAAGTAATCTTTATGGGTTATTTGAAGCAATCTATTGGTCCATATCTATAGTAAAATATTACGTAAATTTTATTATGTTGACAATGCTCAGTTTAGTCAAATTAAGAATATTTGTTTGAATCATGTAAAGAGATTCACATGCATATGATTATTTTATTTGAGTTGTAATATTTTAATTATGCATGTACATAAAGTTTTGGACATGATTCAGTTTGTAAAATTTAGTCAACGTTCAAATTTTTTTGGTGCCTTTTGTGACTAGCAATAGTCGTCTAATATTCTAAATAGACCCATTGAAACAAGATGTCGCCAAAGTGACCTCTCTTGCGTAGATAGTCTATGAGGGATGTTAGATGTTTGTGTGTGTAAATTCATGCGAGTATTAGCCGGCCCAAAGGAAGGTTAATACTTCGCCAAATTGTACACAAACTTGTGGTGATAAATGTGTGACAATTATACGATTTACATGTGAATAATAACCCGATCCAAAGATAGACTTATTATTTGACATGACTTATTGTTAACGTTTGATCATTACACCAAGAATACCACTTGCAGTTAATATCACTGTCCAAAGACTTGATATTAATGATGTACTAGGTATCTTGAGATGGGGTTCACCATTATTTGAATTTGTTTGACTATACTTTACGCTTTGGTTATTTGTTAGAGCATGTTTGTTTTTGTTGCTTTGTTCTCTTTATAGTTAATGTTGTTAAAATATCTGCCAATAAGATTTTAATTTTCATGTTTAATGGGATAAACTTTAAGGGCAAAAAGAAATGAATACAGTAGCTGCTAAGGGTCCAGGTCAAAAGAAACAACAATATAAAACTAAGGGTTGTTCTTTTGTGATAAGACATGACACATAAGGAAGAAATGTACAAAGTACCACGCATGGCGTGTAAAGAAAAGTACATTTCTAAATTTGATCTGTTCTGAGGTTAATTTAGATTTAGTACCAAGAAACTCATGGTAGTTAGATTCTGGTGGGACTACCCACATTAATGTTATAGGCAAGGTTGCCTGAGTTACCGAAAGTCAATTGATGGTGAAAGATACATCTATGTGGGTGACGGCAATTCGATAGAAGTGAAATTAATAGGACATTTTAGGTTATTTTTAGGAACATATTATTATTTGGATTTGATAGACACTTTTACTGTACCGTCTTTTAGACGAAATTCAGTTTCAGTTTCCTTAATGGACAAATCTGGTTATCATTGTTCATTTAGAAATAATAAGTTTAGTCTATCTTTAAATTTAAATATTATTGGTAACGGTTCCCTTAAGGTTTATGATAACTTATATTCAGTTGAAACTATTGCATCTTATAATGAAACTGGAAGTGAAGTCATGTGGTACTAAACGCAAAATTAACAATATATTTTTTTAGCCTCATTATGACATAAGCATTAGGTTAATTCTCTAGAAATATAGTTGAACGATTTGTGTCTGATGAGATTTGGATTCCATTGACTTTATAGACTTTATTGTTTATATTGAATGTGTAATGGGAAGACAGACCAAAGTTAAATTATAAGCAGCTACTTTATTGGTTATGCTACAGATCAAGGGGTTGATAATTATACAATCCCACACTAAGAAATTTTTTTGAGACGAGAAGTGTAATAATTTTTGAGGATGTTGAGTTTGGGGGAGAAATAAAGTCAGGATCATTGTCTTTGAGAAGGAATCAATTACAATTCCTACTATCACTTTTGACGATGTGCAGGATTTTATACCTGTCATGATCAAGAAGTGAATTCGGAGTCTCAATATGACAATGTTGAATTACCTCTATAAGTCGTTGTTGAGATACCTTAACAACGATAACGTAGCGACACCCCATTCAAGATAAGGTAATTATTTCTAAGGAACAAACTCAACAACCTCAAGAACCGGTAATATTAAGATGGTCCACCAGAGAAAGGAGAAATATAATTTCGGATAATATTGTCATATTTTTCTAGGAACGTGAGGAAGAATGTGGATACTGGAAGATGATATAATCAACTTCCGTCAGGCCATGAAAAGTTCCAATTCTCAAAGTGGATTGATACAATAAATAAAGAGTATAAGTTCATGCAAGACGATAAAGTTTAAGAACTTGTCCCATTACCAAAAGGTATGAAATCCATTGGTTGCAAATGGACATTTAGAACCAAGAAGGATTCGAAGGGTCATGTGGAGAGGTATAAAGTATGTCTTGTAACTAATGACTTTACTCAAAATTTTGGGATTGAAGAGTTTTTCTCTTCGGTATCTTTGAAAAACTCCTTTAAAACAATCATAGCACATGTTGCACATTTTGATCTTGAGTTACATCAAATGGATGTCAAAACAGCATTTCTCAATGGTAACATTGACGAAACTATTTATATGGTACAGCCATAAAACTGTGTCGAAAGATCCAAAAAAATATGGCTTGCAAATTGACAAAATCCATTTATGGACTCAAGCAGGCTTCTCGTCAGTGGTACTATAAATTTTACCAAGTTGTTACCTCGTTTGGTTTTGAGGTTAACGTTATTGAAAATTGTGTGTATCACAAATTCAGTAGGAGTACAATTATTTTTTTGGTTTTGTATGTTGATGATATACTGCTTGCCACAAATGATATAGGCATATTGCATGACACTAAGAAATTTCTATCAAATAACTTTGAGATAAAAGATCTTGGTGACGCCTCTTTTGTATTAGGAATTCAAATACACTGAGATCATTCTCGAGGTATTCTTGGATTATCACAAAAGAGCTATATCGATAAAGTGCTTAAAAGATTTGGCATGCAGGAATGCAAACTAGGTGACACCCCAGTCGCTAAAGGAGACAAGTTCAGTCTCAATCAGTGTCCTAAAAATAGCCTTAAAATTAAGAAAATATAATAGATTTTTCCTTCATGATCAGTTGTAGGGAGTCTAATGTATGCTCAAGTATGTACGCGTCAGGATATTGCGTAAATATTAGGACGTTAGGCAGATATTTAAACAAATATGGATGGATCATTGGGTAGCAGCCAAACTACTTAAATAATTAATAGAGAACAAGAAATTATATGCTCTTTGTAGGAGATCGGATAATTCTGGAGATCATAAGGTATTCCGACTCCGATTTTGTTGGATGCCAACACAGTAGGAGATCCACATCACTGACTAATAGAGATATATTTTGGATGAGTGTCAAACATGTACTCATAATTTCTTCCATCATGACAGCAAGGTTTATAACATGCTGTGGGGCATCCATTCAGGGAATATGGTTGCAAAATTTTGTCACAAGGCTGCGCCTACGGTACGTCGTTGAAAGACCACTTAAATTACGGTGTGACAATAAATCAGCAGTAATGTATTCCAATAACAACAGAAACTTGTATAAGTCAAGGATATTGACATAAAGTTTCTAGTTGTGAAGGAAAGAATTCAGAATGGTTAAAGTGTCCATATAGCATATTATGACAAACTCCATTTTAGCAGATCCGCTCACAAAAGCATTATCACCCAGGGTCTTTCATGAGCATACTGCTCATATGGGTGTTATCTCAATTAAGTATATGACAATATAGTGAGAGTTTGTATTTTATGTATTTGGGTACTATTTGTTTTGGACATATTTATATATTAAAGTATTTTGGATATTTATCTGATCAGATATATGGAAATTCAGTTCATTCTGTTTTCATTCTGTTAAAGTATTGATCTCATTAAAGTTAAGGAGGACCAGTTGGAATAGACATGTATTGATCACATTGCATGTAATTTCTATGCTACGCATCCATGATTGATCTATATTGTTTAGCTATATTGGTATATGTGACCATTGATGGTTTAGTTACGCTATATGTGACGAAGGCCGCTTTGATCCTATGTTGATATGGTTAATGGACGAGATTGTCCGGATATACCCTAAGGATTAAGATAGCAATTTATGAGCTCACTAAGGTTAACACAATTATAAGGTTACATATGTGGCCCAGTGGAAGATTGTTGGAATTATTCAATAATTAAGGGGCTACATATGTAAAATTAATTGTGTTTAGGCTATCTAAATAATTAAACCAAATTAAAGTGGTCTATTTAGAAATTGTCTTAAGGGTATAATTGTCATGGAATTAATGTGTAGATACCGAAGATAAATCTAATTTGATGAGGGGCCAAATTAGAAATATCAAAATATATAAATATATGTATTCATTAGGGTTATGGTCCCCAACTTATACGGCCACCAAAAGAGAGATTTTCTTCTTTTTTTTCTTCTGCATCCCCATTAACAGAAAGAGAGGGACAAAGGATTCAGATTCCTCTTTGTTATTAAGGGTCGTAGCAAGCTGGAAGATCGAACCCCATAAAAGGACGACCGCTTCAAGATCCATCAAGGCTAGCAATGGATTCAGGTACGCTTCCACAATTTAATTTATGTTCTTCATCTCATGAATCGACAGGATACAATAAAATTGCTAACAAGGATAATTATATAGTATGGAAAAGAATTGGACTCAGTGGACTAGCAGGCCTACACCTCATTGAAGCAGCCACTCAGGCTCCTAAAGTTCTTGTACAGAAGAAAAAAACGAGATGAGCACGTGCTTTAATAGTAATAATAATAATTCTTCGTTTGAACGTCTAAATAAATTTCAAAATGTTCGGACCAGAGTTTGAAAATAACAATTTAAACTTTAAATGAGTGAACACGTTTGGTCTAGAAATGGAACCAAGTGTGCTAGCGGAATGGCCAGTCTACTAAATTTGGGTATCATAATTTTTGAAAATAAAAGTGATTCTTTTATATTTATATATCAAAGAAAAACAGTAACAAAAAAAATTTCAAAAAAAAATTAGAATTTTTTTCTTACCTACCAATCCAAGAAAGTCATTTCTTCCTTTTAATTATTTTGACCTTTCCAAATATCGGATTTTTTAATAACCATTACAATTTTTTTTAAATGATTTGTTTTCCTTTTCCTGAACCAAATTAGGCCTTGGGGTTCAAATAATGTTTGGTTGCCTGGACATAAAAATCACTTTTAACAAAACTGTTTAACCTGTTGTTACGGTCATTCTGTCAGAAAATAAATATTTTATTATAATTTCGTGACCGATGATAACTATTTACTATAAAAAAATCTTACAATAAGTGATACCAACCATAGTTAAACAAATAATTTGTGCCAAAAAAAGGGGAGAGGTACGGTAGATTTTTTGAATACTGCAATCAAGAATGTGCATACACTGATAAATATAAGAGACTTTTTTTTTGACTCGCCTCCATTTTATTTACCACATTTCACGGTGTATTTTATTATTTTACAAAAATATACAGTCTCCTCCTATTTTAGACGAAATCCGTCAGAAACTGACGGTCAACTGTCTTGACCAAAAAAATTTGACCAAAATATCCCTCCCATTTTCTTCTTCCTCTTTTCTCTCATCCCCCTTCCCTCCCGCAAGCAGGATGTCGCCGCCGCCACCCCTACTCCTCTTCCCTCTCCTCGCCTTGTGCTTCCCCCTCCCCGCCTCCGTCGTCGATGTTGCCGCTGCTACTGCTGCCGCCGCCGGAGGAGGAGGAGACGGCGGTGGGCGGGTAAGGGAGAGCAGAGACGGTGACGGCCGGGAAGCGAAAAGAGGAAAAGGAAAGAAGACAGGGACATTTTGGTTCCAAAAAAGTATTCTTGACAGATTTCGTCCAAAGTATTGGGGGGGACTGTACATTTTTGCAAAATTGTAGGGTGCACCGTAAAATATGGTAAACAAAGTGGAAGACAAGTCAAAAAATCTCAAAATTTAATCAAAACTCTCAAGAGAAGGTGGATGAACTCACTCATTTTTACTAATTATGTTGGGAAAGAAACGTGAAAACCTTTTCCCAAACTAGAGAGTACCTGCAAGTGAACCGAGCAATACAACGCACGAACCAAAACACCAAAACAAACCACACAGACACAGAAAATTTTTGATGTGGAAAACCCTTGCAGAAAAAACCATGGGACGATCCGAGTCCAATCCTGAGAAGCCTTCACTAATGAAATAAAGTAGTACACCCTCTACAAACTTCTCCCCAATCCAAATAGGATCCCCACAATACTTAGAAGCAAGAATAATGATTACAAAGCTACGAAGAACAAGGACGACGAGTAGATATTACCCGAACACGATCTTCCTTCGAAATTGGCCTTCAATCCTCCTTCTTCTCTCCCAAAGTTGCAATGGCACTCTTGCCTCTCTTTTTTCTCTTTTTCTTCAATTTTAAGTTATGATTAGGGTTAGGAATAACCATGTATAAACCTCCTAATCTGCAGCAGAACCTGGACTGTAGGATATGATCCAACGGTGATTAAATTACCATAAAAAATGCTTCAGCCCCGACACACAGAGTTCGGCCAGAACTCTGTCCTGGCACAGAGTTCGGCCAGAACTCTGTGTTCTACTTCCAGCAAGTTCTGGAACAGGGAGGCAGAGTTCGGCCTCTCTCCAGCAGCTCCTCTGCCAGCTTCCGAGCTTCTCCGGCTTCTCCGACTGGCCTCGTCACCTCTCCGAGCTTCTCTGAAACACAGATGGCGCCCTCGCACTCACTGGTCTTCTCCACATAGGTTGGGAACTCCACCCACTCCAACAAATCTTTTCCTTCACAACTATGTGGAGGAGGTCGTCATCCCGACGATTGGCCTGCAGTACTTAAACTTTTTCCTCGGTAGAACCTTCGTGAGCATGTCCACTCTATTGTCACCAGTATGTACCTTCACAAGCGCCGCGTCCTTCTTCTCAGCCACATCCCGTATCCAATGATATCGAGTCTCGATGTGCTTGGACCGACTATGAAATGTCTGGTTCTTCACAAGGTGAATAGCACTCTGACTGTCACAAAGCAAAGTATACTGCTCATGCTTTAGCCCTATTTCCTGCAACAGCTTTTTCATCCACAGCAGCTCCTTGTAAGCCTCCGTCGTCGTAATGTATTCTGCCTCCGTCGTCGACAAGGCAACACATTTCTGCAATCGTGACTGCCACGATACCGCTCCCCCGACAAATATCATCACATAGACCGAAGTCGATCATCTCGGATCTACATCTCCAGCAATATCAGCGTCAGTATACCCAACCAGCTACGGCTCGTCACCACCAAAAGAAAGTCTCCAATCAGAAGTGCCCAAAAGATATCGTTGAATCCACTTGACCGCACTCCAATGTACCCTTCCGAGATTTGAAAGATACTTGCTAACTGTGCCAACTGCATGAGCGATGTCTGGCCTCGTACACACCATAGCATATATAAGTCTTCCCACAGCTGAAGCATATAGAACCCG
The DNA here is from genome assembly GCA_029216955.1 of Iris pallida. Lineage (NCBI taxonomy): Eukaryota > Viridiplantae > Streptophyta > Magnoliopsida > Asparagales > Iridaceae > Iris > Iris pallida. The sequence continues at coordinate 25,915 of JANAVB010007652.1, forward strand.
CTCTATATCTTTTTTTCGTCCTCGGTAGATGGATACTGCTCCTCAGTAAACTTAAAGTGGGCCACAAGGGGGCAACTCATTTTCTTCGACCCGTCCATTCCGAAATGCTGAAGTACCCGATGAATGTACTTCTTTTGGGACAAATGTAGCAGCTTGAACTCCCTCTCTCGACTGATCTCCATCCCAAAAATAGTATTCATTGTACCTAAATCCTTCATAGAGAAGGCCGCCCCAGTTGGCGCTTCAACTCCGCTATCCTAGTGGCATTTCCGACCCCACTAATAGCATGTCATCTACATAGAACAATAAAATGATGAAATCATCCTCGGCAAAATACCTCACAAATACATAGTGATTCGACGTCGTTCGTGCATAATCATGCTCCCCCATTAACGACTTAAACTTCCTGTACCACTGCCTCGGAGCTTGCTTCAGACCATACAAGCTCTTCCTCAACTGGCAGACCAAATGTGACTTGTCCTTCTCACAGAATCCCTCTGGCTGCTCCATGTATAACTCCTCTTCAAGATCATCATGAAAGAATGCCGTCTTCATGTCCATCTGCTCGACCTCCAAGTCAAAACTGGCTGCCAATGCTAGCCCCATCCGAATAGACGACTGCTTGACGACAGGCGAAAAGATCTCATCATAATCTATGCCTTTACGCTGACCGTAGCCTTTAACTACCAGCCTCACTTTATATCGAGGGCGAGTAGTATCATTCGTCTGCTTCACTCTAAATACCCATCGATTCTTCAAAGTCTTCTTGTCCTTTGGCAACCGCACCAGCTCATAAGTGGAATTGGCGTGTAAGGAACTCATCTCCTCCTGCATAGCCTCCATCCACTCCTGCCTGTGTTCGTCTTCCATAGCCTCTGCAAAGCTTTTAGGCTCCCTCCCGTCAGTCAGAAGCACATACTCACCCGGTGAGTATCTCGTAGATGGTCGACGCTCTCTGTCGCTCTTTCTCAGTGGAGCCACTAGTGCTGGCTGTACACCAACAACCTCCTCCTCTTCAAGAACTGTCTCTCCGACATGCTCATCCTCCTGAGGGACACCCTGACTACCATCAGTATGCTGATGATCAAGGTTGGAAGCAACCCCATGTACTGGCTCCCCCATAATTGGATCCTCTGCGATGTCCTCTGGAAACTGCTCGAAGCGAAATGACTCTAACTCAGGCAATTCCTCAGCCTCAGACGGCGTCTCGGAATCCTGAGTGTTGGTCATGGTCTGATCCTCGACGAATACCACGTTCCTGCTTCTGTAGAGCTTTCTTCCTACCGGGTCGTAGAGTCTATAGCCAAACTCATCCCGATCGTAGCCGACAAAGACGTATCGCCTCGGCTTCGGCTCAAGTTTGGACCTCTCGTCCTTCGGTACATGCATGAAGGCCTTACAGCCAAACACTCGCAGGTGATTGTATGACGGCTGTCAGGCACATCACCCTGCAAAGGAGCACTATGAGACAAATTAATAACATAAGCAGCTGTGAGAAGAGCCTCACCCCAATAACTGTCCAGCAAGTTTGCTTTTAACAGCAAATATCGCACCCTCTCCATCAGTGTCATGTTCATACGCTTCGCTACACCATTGAGCTGAGGTGTCTTGGACGGAGTCTTCTGGTGTCGTATCCCCTGCTCTCTGCAATAAGCATCAAAGGGACCGATGTATTCGTCGTCGTTGTCAGACCGAACACATAATAACTTCTTGCTCGTCTTTCTTTCATAAGAGGCCTGAAACTCTTTGAAAGTAGGCAACACCTGATCCTTGGTCTTTAAGGCATAGACCCAAACCTTCCTAGAACAGTCATCAATAAAAGTTACAAAGTAAGTGTTTACAAAAATAAAAGTTGATCCTTATTTCAACAAACTTTGTAAAGAAGATTACAAGAATTTTGGGAAAGTACAACTATAGGAATCCAATCTAGAAGACGATTGCTTTATCCCTTGGATGATGTGAACTTTGAAGATGATAGCCTCTGAAATTGAAGGCAAAAGCCTCGGAAGAATGCAGCAGCACTCGGGCAAGAACTCCCTGAACTCTCTAATGATGATCTCTGATCTCTGTGCGTATATGATCCCCCTTGGAAGGACTTGAAACTCTATTTATAGAGTTCTAGAAATAACTACTTTTTAGTTATTCTAGACTGTGCATGTTGGATTGCGCTGTATTGGACTGCACACGCGTCAGATTGCGCTGACAGTTACTTGATCGTGGGCCAACTATCTTAGACACATGACATTATTTGATTGAAATGCGCATGATCGTGTACAGACGGTTGCCACGTGATGAGCAATTGATGGCATGAAGGCCACGTGTACATTTGTCAGTTGTCTTGATGAAGTATGCTGACTTTGGATTGTGCTGAGCTGAATCGCGCTGAGATAGACCGCGCTGGCATGGACTGCGCTGCAGACAGATTACGCTGCATGTACAGCTGTCCTCGAGCGCTGTGCTGCACGATAAATGAACAGTTTCCTCGTTCTCCATGTTGTTAGCTGTCAAAAGATCTGATTCTCTGTCAGGTAATGATGACGAGGCTACGTCAGCATCCGCACTTGGATGATTGCGCACTTCAGCCTGCGCAATCGGATGGTTGCGCAATCTGACTTCTGCGTAATTCATTTGGAAGATGTATTTCTTGATTTTCATGACTTTGTTGATGGGTGCAACTTGATTTTTTAGGACCTACAATATCCCCTTCAAAGTTTTCAAAAGTTGAATTTATTCAAAATTTCGAAATACTTTGAATTTTGAATTCTCAATCAAGTTGCGCATGTGATGATGCTGTCTGCACAATCGGAGGGATTACCCCTATTTTCGGCACAATCTGAGGCGGTCGTTGCTCTTTGAAAGACTATAAATAGTTTCCTTTGTCCTTTATATTATTCTTTACTTGTTTTCATTGTGCTTGAGAGAGAAATTCTCGAGCCTATTTCGACTTTACTCTTTCTTCCCCGTCGACTTTATGGCTCCCAAGCGTTCCTCTGCCGCCGACAAGGGCAAGGCCCCCGCCGAGTCTTCGGCTCGGGTTGTGCCGCGCCCTTCCCGATACGAAGCTGCGCACCCTGCTTTACGAGGTAGACAACCCAATCGAAAACCCTTTTTAGGGTTTTTTCGACTTTACTGAATCTTAAAATCCATCTCTTTTTAGAGATGTGATCATACTGCGCTACCCTGTTTAGGGTTTTGGTTGCACGAACCCATTATTCTTTATTTTTATGAAGAATATCTTCTCGAGCAATCGGTTGAATTGTGCCGGCAAAAGTCAGCGCAATCGGATGATTTGCGTAAGATTGTCAGCGCAATCTGATGCTTGTGCAATCTGATATCTACACAATCTGATGCTTGCACAATCTGATATTTGTGCAATCTGATATTTGTGCAATCTGATGACAGAATTTCTGACTTGACTTGTACTAAATTTTGTTTTTTTTGTCTGATGCAGTTGATACCAGAGAGGATCCAAATTATGAAATCTTCATAGGAACTTTAGCTGAGCCAGATTTCAAAGAAGACTTATCCCATGTACTCTTCCCACAATATGCCTTTCCATCATCTCGCCAAGCTATCCTGATAGCTCAGGATAACGAGACCTTGTTAAGTCTGATGAATGGAAAGTCGTTGCAGTCTGACGCTGTCACCCACAAGAAGCCTATGTTCCTCTTCGGTGAAGCCATTGACAAAAGTTCTCAACCTAGACCCCGGGTTGAGTCGAGAACTTTCCCAAGGAAGGAGAAACTGATCCATTTGCCAGACATAGCTAGATGCCTCCCTCTAGCACGATATGCTCATGCGAGCCATCCTAGCACTACAGGAAAAATGTGTTTTTACGACGCGCAAAGTGCGTCGTAAAACACTTTAGACGGCGCACATGCTAACGCCGTATTAGCCCATGCCGTAAAAAGATGGTAGTTTAGACGACATAATCTGCGTGCCGTCTAAACTCAATTTGTGCATCGTCTATACTCATTTACGACATCCATTGCCTGCCTTAAAAAGGCAATTATGGCGTGTATTAGCGTGCCGTTAATGCACATTCATGACATACATATACACGTCGTTAATGCACAATCACGACATTCAAATGCACGTGGTTAATAATATTTTACAGCATTCATTTGCATGTCTTTAATAGTCAATGACATTCATTATATGTCGTGAAAAATATCATATACATATCAATTAGGACATACCTTGCACGCCTTAAATTTGCTTCCATTTAAAAAAAAATCATGCTTTTTGTATAATCAATTTTACCTTTGACATTCAATCACAAAGCATATAATATACACAACAATTATCAAAATAATAATTTTTATTAAAACAATAAATGTCAAATCATCCAAATCAGATACATAATGAAAAGTATATGTGTCTCGGATAACACAATACACAATAACATGAGCTATCAAAATACAATGCCTCGTAGACTCAATATCTCAAAATTAGATGAAAACAACCTAGCCAACATAGGACAAAAAGTATGCTAATGAAAGTAAGTGCCATGGAAAGTAAAATAAGAGCAGCCATGAATGAGTGGTCAGGTGCTGGAGAAATTGGCAACCTCCTCAGAGAAGTACTGCTATTGCTGATACTCCTAGAGGTCCTCCTACTCAAGCTCCATACCTGAGCATGACAAACCCAAACCGTTTGTGAAAAGCTACCAAGTCAACCAGCACCTCAAAGAGACCTAGTATGCATCCATATGGTTCAAAAAATATAATACTAAATGAAACAAGTTTAAGAGATCGTAAACAAATGTACACTACAATAAGAAGTCACATGGCCGACTGTGAAATGCAAAACTGATGTCAAATGCCTCGAGAATTTCAACTTTGAACCACTAAAATCAGAAAACTCCATATAAAATATCCATCGTGTCAATCCTGGAAAAGAGTAAAAAGATCAAATGAACTTAGAAACAAAGTTACTGATAGTATCAACAGTTTCAATCAAGTTACTTGAAAGACAGTGGATATCAATTTTTTGGTAAAAGGGGCACATTAAGAAATAACCATCATCTTGCTTCAAAGGGGGTATCAATTGAAGGAGGATTCGAGTTTGACATGTTCAATTACAAAAAAGATTTTGATGACAGATTATCAATACAAATCTAAATTTGGACTTATTACAAGATACAAGGAATCTCAACTGTACAGACACCTGCCCCGACATAAATTGCAGGAGGAAAACTTAAAATACCTTTTTATCCTCTACTTATGTTCTCATGCCCCCATTCTATCAAAGAAAGTCCCTCATTTGCATGATTGTTTGCTTTAGTGTTTATACATTGTTTATTCACTACCACCATTTGATAACTGATAAATTTTCTATTTGTATCTTCACATGTGCTACCAATTCTAACGTACATCTTAACTGCAGGATTACCACTGTATAAAAAGTATTTAAATGAATAAATAAGAGTTCAACCAACAGTTTCTCAAAATTTACATCTATGGAGATGCCATACTAAGTTGCATTATAGAGATTGATTAATGCAAAAAATAAGATAATGGAACAAAATGAAAAAATACACAAGAAAGGTTGTAATAGAACCTGCCGTCTTCCAGCAGTGTCTACTATGACCACATCAATATTTGTCTTTTTGGCTTCTTCCAGACCGTTTCTGGATTTTTGTGAAGGCTACCTTCCTTATAAACTGGGACGCCCACCTATCACATAATGAGCCACATGAACTAAAGATAGTTTAACACATTAAAGAGCTCCTAGAATTCCATTATGATAATGAGTAAATAGATAGAGAAGATGGTCTGAAAAATGCTTTAGCGTTTCCACACTGTTTGTTTTAGTGTTTCTACATTGTTTATTCACTCACCTACCACCAAGGATAAAATGATATTTTACCTTTTAAGTTGTTCAAATGCCTAATAACATATGCATATGGCACTTGACCGCTCGGGTTCAAGTGAGAAATCGTCGTGTGGAAGAAGATCCGTTTTGACGGAAGCAAACTATTCAGTAGAATACACAATCCTTGACCCTATTGAGGTCCTTAGTAGCGTTGACCTGGTACTGAACTTCGAAGTATCTACTCGTTAACGGAATCTCAGGTGTCAAAGTGTGGATTTAATCTGGAGAAAGGAATGGAACAAAATGGATCTCTAGGTCCTGATCCGAGAACTTGAGAGATGTGAATCATAGCCTAGTCTAGTTTCGTACCCTGAAAAGTGATGTCATATTATAATAGAGAATCACCCATCAGCCTTCGGATCCAAGTTTGAATTGGCTAGGGGGCATGAGCGGTAGTCAGTGCTTTTGCTCTAGACCTGGCCAACTGTCCGGACAAACATTAGGCATACAAACTTCATATTTATTTTCTTTTGTTTGGGTGGGGGGGATATTAGATAAACCCCTAGAGGTATTCCATTCATACCCTATCAATTTCCCCAATACAAAATATGACATCATTGCAACAGAAAATGGTGTTGTGGCATGAGGTATTATTCTAACAAGAGTTTGACTTGCATCCAGTCAAGCACACATATTGACTAGCAATATTATTAAGGATCATGTGAGTATAGCCCCACCGACAAAGTAAACAGGAAAGCGGTGAGTTTATTATGGTTGGGGCGACAAAATTTAGCCTCAACACAAACTTTTGCATCAAATTAGTTTATCAAAACCTATCTAATGATATGAGAGATTGCACACATGTCAGGTCATGGGATGGGTCCTAAGTTCCTCTAATAGGTCATAGCCAGCATGATTGTACATGTTGTCAGTAAGGTGGTTCTATTATTGGACAAGACAGAGCACGGGGCATATGTAGTTCACTCTGGTTGTAGGACATTCTATTGTCTATGAACCTGGAAATAAATTCTCTTGAATCTCCAGGTTCCTTGACCTTAACGGATATGAATCCAATTGGATTGCTGGGTTGGTGTTTTTCAAGCACCCAAATTTAATGGCGGTCTAATAACCATGGATAATCCAAAATCTGTGTCGAAAACAGTCAGACACAACACATGTTATGGAAATATGTCAGACAAGATGGTAGTATCATTAGGAAATTATGTCCAAGTTTAGTGCAATATTGAATAGTTATAGGAAGGTGATGAATTAAATATGAATTTGTTTTTATAAGGGTGAGATTTTGAATTGAATAGGTCCCAAACATTGCCAAGTGTCTTTGGTCAAGTCAAGAAATAGATGATTAATCTTGGAAGCAAAAAAGAAAGGATTGAAAGAGAAATGAATATATATTGAAAAATTACACAATTAACATTGTAAGGGAGAGTGCCCCAAACACAGGTAAGTCTTCGTGATCTAAGATTTAGCACATTTGAAAATAGGATTAAACTGATACTTGGAAAGAACTAACAAGTTGTGGAAGAACAAACCTGAAACTTAGAATTAGATGTAGTCAAATTCTCATGCTCCTATCTATTGTGTTATAGTGCACTACCTATTTGGCAATAATTTGGTGATTCAACATTTTGAGCTCAAATGAAGGGAAGAGCACCACACAACCCTTCACCAAGAATATCCATTTCATATTACACTCAACAACATCACCATTCAAAAAATTAAGGAATTGACAAATAAAATCTGCTTAAATTCATGCTATTAGCAAGTACAGAATCTTGCAATATCTTATAATTGATCTTAATCATGCTGTCAGGAGATATTATTTTCTGGGATTTACATAAGCTGTTGTACCAAGAACTGGATAATACACAAGTTAAACTAAAAGTTAAATTTCTGCTAATGTCTACATCTAGAACATTGTCTTGTTACGTATAGCATGGAATCCAAACTAGTAATCTAGTACAGGACAATAGGTATAATCCTAATCTAAGTTGCATGAGTACACAGTTGAAGGACCATATATGTGTCCATTTTCTTTTCTAACATGTATCCGACACGAAACTTCGGCACTCATGTCATATGGCTTGCACATTTCTACACTATGAAAGGGACCAAAGATATGGTATTTTAGGTCATCATGATCATGTATAACAAAATTGAGATATGAGAATTAAACATTCTATGCAACGGATTCTTCCCATAACTTCTATAACAAAGATAGTATTGAAAACACACATAGATATAGATATCAATAAGATAAAATGTATAGAATACATATACAGATATGTTACTGTGTGTATATATAACCATACTCATGCCATACCCATATTTAAATTTTATAAATATGTTGTATTTCCGTAGATTCTCTGTCTGTGTCTATGCAACTTAGATCCCAATCCACATGTAAAGTTCTGATTCAATTTATTTAGTGGAAAACAATTTAGTGTTGCTGCTGATGATCAAGAATAAGGGGTATTGAAGTCCTTAACAAAATCAAACCTAGAATGAGTTAAATTTGTGGTCCTACTAAGAAACCGACAAATTCCAAGAAAATCTTTTCCAGTTCTTTTGTCTACTAAGAAATGAGCACAGATAATTAAACAAGCAACAGAGATAACTATTTGGATCACGATATATTTTTCCTATTCTTTTCCAATTGCTTATATTGATAATTATATTTTCTCATTATGCAATACCCTAAGAGGAAAGTTCTTTTACACCAAACACCATCTGGGTCGTCTTGGGAATCACACAGTGGAGGCTGCACTCCAAGATCACGATTCATATAGCATGTATTATTCAATTTCAAAGGCTTCTTCAATATTGCAATATATCCCTCCTTCACAAGTTCCCAACAAATTCGAGTTATAAGGTCCTCCATCTCTAAACAAACAGACAACATGTCAGCATTACATGCTAGAAACGAAGAAAAAGTTTATTAAAACTCAATTAAGGGGAAGTTCTGTTTAGAACAAGTATGTTGCAACATTACATGCTAGAAACATCATTGCTTAAATGTTTGAGAGGTCATGATAAGATAATAGGCAGGAATTGTAATTTTCCACCTATTATCTTTAACTTTTCCAAATATCGGAAAGGAAAATAGGTGGGAATTGTAACTTTCCATTCTTGTGAAGGACGTACAACTTCATTCTGACATGCAAGGGATGTGTCTCCTTGTAGACGCGGGCGGAGAGTAATTATCTCAACATATGAAGATAATGAATTGCATGCATACATACCAATCCTTCATTCAATTTACCTAGGCATCTACATGTGCAAGTGACTGATAAAAAAGATAATCATGAACACAGTAGAGAACCATCTCAAGAAAAAAAAATCTATTGACAATATGTAACGGGAGAAAAAAATTTGGATGCTTCTCAATCACACCAAACTTAGTTGCTAGCTTAGTACAATCGCCACAAATCCAATACACTACCAATTCTCTTCCGTTTTTCTAGCTACGAACCAACAAACTTGAAGAAAAGACGTACAAATATAAACACAAGGGACCACTACTTCCTAACTTACTACATTGTCGCCTTCACATCATTGTGTTAAAATACATGTAAGATTTCGTAGATGAACTAAAACAAAATTAGTTAAAAAAAAAAAATTAGGTATCTCCAGATATCATTTTGACAGGACATATTATACCGAGGATTTCAAGATGGCTATTTCAATCTAAGAATATAAAACAAAATGTTCACAAAATCAAAAGACATGGGACCTTGCATATATTTTTATTGAAGCTAGCAACATGTAGAGGCACTAGGATCACAGAAGCTAATGTCATACCACGAGTTTCCAAAAAAAAATGAAAACTATGATCTGTTATAACAAAATTTCCTATTTCACTTGAAAGATTAATTAGGATAGAATTAACTAAATTGGTATTAAATTTCTGTCTATTTACCTGATTTGTTGCTTGGATAATGGTCGGATCATGCCGACTTGGGTCCAGATTTTTGTTACAAGCCTAGGTTCTGCTGACACCAATATGACATGACAAAATACATACACTACAACATGGTATATACCTAAAATGGGCTATATTAAATATCTATCTATTGGTGTCAACAGAAAACTATGATGCATGAAAAGCAGGATACTTCCTACTACAAAATATTCTAAAGCATATAGAAGCATTCTCAGTTATTTACTTCATATTCAATGCAGACAAAATTTTGTCGGGTTAATGCAACATAAGTAAATTAACCTATGGATAAGCACACATGGAACGATCATATAAAAAGAGCGGAGCCTCTTGACAGTTACTCTTTTCTTGCTTTGTTTACTTAAAGAGATCATTCAAGAAACCTTTATTCTTAGGGGAAATATTTGCTAAGAACTGCATATTCCCTCTTTTGATAAAAATATTATCTATTTCTCCTTACATGAATATAAAGTAAAAAAACTAATATTAGTTCAAAAATAGACTGTTGATATCTGGTTATATTACAATGGTGGAACTGCTGCTCTAGATAAAACTAATCAGAGAAGAAATAATGTACATGTGTTAAGAAGCAGAATTAGAATTTCAAGAAGTAAACAGGAAAAAGCTACTAACAAACAAAGAATTTTCAAGATGCCCGTCTCTTATGGAGGTCTCATGGGACAAGAAAATCAAGATGGCCCCCAGAGAAAACAAATACTCGAGTCTACAGGGGAATTAATGGGTTTAACTAAGCTCATTTCTACATCAACTATGTAACAGAGACGAGGCAATATGGACAACGACAGAAACTAATCATACCTTGGTATATCCTGGTGTATTCGAGTATATCTGTACAATACGCATTCCTCGCGATGCAACAGGGAAACTACACTAATTTTGTTCAGTACTCCCTACTGCATCATAACTTCTTTTATACTCGTATTTTTTGTCGAAATGTCACAGGAAATTCAATAAAAACACAAATAGTTTAGTTATCAAATGTTCCCTACCAATTAAAAATCAACAAAACAATTCAATTTCCGTGAGAATTTCTAAATTACAACTGATTTGAACCAAATAAGTCAGCATTAATTTGGGAATTGACAAATGATAAAGAAACTATTGCAAGAAAATCACTAAAAACAAGCTTATATGATGTAATAAATAGTCCATATTCCATTTCTTTCAAGTGATCTTGTATATCAAAACTTGTCAGATATTTACTTTATATTTACTTTTCAGATATTTACTTCAAATGAAAATCAAATTTCTTGTGGAAAAATTGGAGAAATAAAATCATACCAACTGGAGTCGGAGTCGAGTGGCAGCCGTCGATAGCTTGTTGGTGGTCCTGAAATTTCTCATGAAAAATCGAGAACACATGTATGCCCTAAAAATCAGATCGACCTAAATAAAAAGGAAGAAACCCCTAAATAAAAGGGGAAATTAGGAAAAATAAAAGAAACAAGAAAAAGATAAGAGATGGATGTAGGAGAGAAGAGAAAGAGAAACGAGAGAGGAAAATAACCTAAGAAGAAGAGAAGAAAAAGAAGAAGGGGCGAGAGAGAGAGAACCTGTGTAGATAGACGAAGGCAACGAGAGAGAGAGAGAAGTCTCTGTGTAGGACGAGCAGTGAGAGAGTGAGAGAGAGAGCCTATTCTCTGATGCTTTTAGGGATTACATCCGCGGGAAACTAAAAAATTAGGCGCGATTTCTTTTTGGAATTTAGGGCATTTATTGTGTGCCATCGTTTTGGTTATAAGTCAAATATGGCGTTTATGCACGCCATAAATGGATCTAGTTGTTACATTATAATATTTTTTAGGGCATTCACAAGAATGAATGCCGTGAGTTAACCTTTTACGACATACTTTATATGCACGTCTTAAATTTAACGTCGTAAAAAGTCATTTTTCTTGTAGTGTAGGAGGATGGATTGGGACATTACTCCCCTTCAACATGCACGGACAGGAAAAATCTGTGTCAAGAAAGGCCCGAACAATAGGGACATGTTCTATAGCTCTTCTGAGTGACACGGCACTCTACTAAGATGGTTGAAGCCAGGTTGTATCCCTCCTGAGAACTCGTCTTTGTTGCTGCCGATAAGAACATCGATTTTTGCTAACGAGTATGCAAAGGCGGAGGGCAGGTATCCTGACCAAGACATCCGGCTGACCGGTTTGGTAAATCTGGATAACAGGAGGTGGAATTGTATAGGCAACTGGGTATTGGCTCAATTTGAAGATAAGCTTAGAGAAATCGAGCTTTATAACACGACATATGCTACCGTGTATGGCTTCCATCCAAACCCTCATCTGTTTCTAGCCCTGGCAGAGAGGTATAACTATAGGACAATAACGTTCATGACGCCCTGCGGGGAGATGGGATTGGCGCTCCATGAGATAAAGTATACCTCATGCCTACCAAGGGGAGACTGCCCTTACGAGGAGTATGTTCCCACAAATGATGAGTTAGATAGAGTGCGTCGGAAAAATCCAGAAATGGTAGCAGTTTTCGAAGAACTGCTGTGCCATTATAATATATGTTCCTTGTATTACAAGAACGGCTCCTCCGGCACATGTTATTCCTCCAAATGGTTACCGTATCTTTTTCTTAACCATATCATGGGGAAAAAGACCAAAGATTATGACTCCTGCAACCCAGCTTTCTTTCAACCTCTCAGCCACAGTGAGGTTATAAAACTGATGGAGGAGAATAAAAAGATGGATATTAAAGTTACTGATGAACACCAATACCCTCCGCTGAAGCCGGAGATTTTGTTGAAAGCTTTATAAGAATGGGCTACAGGCCCATGTCACAAGAAGCTCAGCTGGCAGGATTTTTAACATACTGGCTCCGCCGATTTGTTGTACCTGGGGCCAGCGCCGTGGACCGCTTCCACCACGGCGTACTCTTCGCTGCCGTTCGGTTAGTCTTCGACTACGGATGGATTTGCTATCAGCGATGACCTGTAGTATAAATGCAGGTCTTCGGCTGTATGTCGACTCAATGATCAAGTGGAAAGGTGAAAAAGGGAACTTCCCAAGACTGGAGTTGCCCTACACCTATCTATTTGGGTGGTTATCACTACCACATTTCTAGTTTGAGGGTAAATTTGTCATTTTTGGGGTAATTTAAAATTATTAGTATTAATTAGAATTTATGGAAATTTTTAGGAATTATTTTGGATTTATTTGGACTAGTTTGATTTTTGACTAGTTTTGACCCTTGTAGACCTACCTAGAAGCTAACCCTAGTTAGTTGGGCTTGGTTAGGTCAAGTGACTCTAGTCTAACCTAGTATGACCTAAGTTAGTAGTTATTGATTCATTAGAAATTAAATTAGGAATTTAGGAATCAAGTGTTTTGATAAATGGCTTGTGGTTTCACAAGTCATTTTGTGACTAAACTTGATAGGACTAGCTAACCTAGCTCAAGCCCCATCAAAACCCATTTTTTCCAGCCAACCTAGGGATTTCCCCACTATAAAGCCCCTCCTAGATTTTAGGGCTAGCCTCTTTTAGGGTTCATCCAAAAGTTCTAAGGAAAGAGGTGAGTTCCATCTTCCAAAATTCATTAAAAATCCAATTTAAATCCTTCTTTCCCAAACCAATTTCATTAGGACCTAAAATCAATGCTCTTGCTGTTGGTTATTTGCAGGGAAACAATAATTTGTGAGATTTGGGTGGTTGTGGAAATTATTCTATTTGGAGATTTTTTCACCCATTGTTCACCAATAGGTAACTTTCTCATTTCTCCATGGATTTTCATTTAGTCTTCACCAATAGGAAGCCCTAAGGGTCCCCCTAAGGTCTGGATAGGATTCGTGTCAAGTGTCGGAGGATCGTGTCCATTCTGGACACGTATCAATCACTAGTCGTAGGTGTTTGACAAAATGCTCAGCATTTTGTATTGATTTTGATTTTGTGTTTGAATGGGAATCATTGTTTTGTTGTCGCTTACACGTTTTTGGGACACTGGAGTGGTTTTCGTGTCGTGTCGTGTCGATATAGGACACGCACATACGGGTTCAAGCGCGCGTGCACGAGCACTGTAGCTCCCCTGCTACCAGCGTGCTCGTGCGGGCTACCCAGAGCACGTGGGCACGTGCCATTGGATGTGGAGCTTGGGGCAGTGTCTGACACGACACTCCCCAAGTCTCGTGTCACGAGGTGACGTGTCGGGTGCGTGCGGACACGCGCACTGGTCACGTTTGGCTGTGCAGCCTGTGTGTTAATGTGTGGTGTGATGCTCTGTGTAATTATCGAGTTTGAAATGTTTTAATCATGTTTTAAATTGATAATTAGGATCCTAATATGTTTAACGATATGTGGTAGATTAGGTTTTGCATAGTAGTTAGTGATTTGGAATGTGTTTTGGCCTCTAGCATGAGTTTGGGTTCACCAACACACTGATACATGATTTCTGTTACTTCCAGTTTTCTAACATTGATCCTTGCCTGTTTAAACTGACATATTATCACTGCTTAAGCATGTTTAAGACTCAAACCTATTCTTCTACTTATAATCTAGTTAGCTCAGTTTTTTACTTTTGATTATGGGGGTTTTTGGTTGTGAAAATGGAATGTTGGAGATTGGGTTGATTTCGAAATTGCTTGACATTATGATTATTCAGTAACTGGGTTGTTTAATGTTACTGTTAGATATATTTTTTCCTGATGAATTCCTACATGTCATTCCCTGTTTTCTAAGTCTTTAAATTCGAGTATAGACTGGTTTGAAAACATGATCTAGTATATGGGCTACCTGTTATATGTTGACAGTTTTAAGAAACCTGAGAACTATATCATACATTACCCTCTCCTATGTTGCACTATTTTAATTGTTCACACACACAAATTTGAGATGCACAAACTGAGAAGTAGTTCATTGTTAAAACCTGAGGATTCAATAGATGTTGACTGCATTCATTGATTTTGAATTCACTGTTATTATGAACCTGAGAATTCAGAAGATGGAGAAACTGGGATATCTGGGTTTGATTTGAATAGTGTGTAACCTGAGGTTACTGTATAACCTATCATTGAATTAAAATGAAATGGGAACCACTTTGTAATTCCTAAACTCAAACTAAATTGGTATTCTATCCATTTTGCACTAACACATAGTTTCATAACCACATTACTTTTCCTGTCTTTCCTGCCAATTGTTGTTTCAAGTATTAATGGCAAAATGTTCATTGGTAACTGAAAACTGAAATTGTTCCTCTCTTATTGAACCTGAGTTTAGGAAGGAAATGAATTGGTTTCCCTTCTTCTCTTCCTGACTGAGATGAGTTCCAGTTTTGAATAACCTGAGGATAGGCCAAATCCTTCCTGTCTTCATGATCACAGTGACTGTTTTTAAAATGTTGCTGAACCCCTCCTTTTCTGTTGGTTGTTTTCTTCCACTGTTTAGAAATTCCTGCACCCATAATGACACTGGTTCACACACTCCCTGATGTTGCACTATTTCATGCACCCTATACACCACAGCCCACACACACACAGTTCTGTGCTTCCCTTTACTGCTCACTGAATTGGTATTTCCTGCAAACACAGAGCACACCCACACACCATATCATGTTCAATATACACACAAGCACCTCTCTCTCTTTCTCTAAATTTCTAAGTTTTTACACTTGTAGACTATGTGTATTAGGCATATACTATGTGTAAGTGTGTAATTTGTGTGAATACATATATGTCTGTAGCTATGCTTCTATGAGTAGCTAATGTTGTAGGTTTTACATTTAGCCTAAGTATACTTAGTGTTAGTTCATATGAATGTACCTATTATATTATATGTGGATATACATAGGTGAATGGATACTTGGAATGTTGTGTGTTGTCTAGTACAGACTTGTTAGAGCCTAGCATGACTGGTTAGACCTAGATAGTTGAGTTTAGACTTGATTAGACAAGGTTGACCTAGTTTGACTTCTAGGGTTGACCAAAGTTGACCAAGAGTTGACTTTGGCCTAGATTGACTTAGAATTATGTAGAATGCATAGTAGGACTTCATTTTACTATTCTGGACTTGTTGTGACTTGTGCTGTTCTGATTAGGAGCCAGACACCACTCCTTGGATAGTACGATTCATTTCGGACACTCATATACAGGCGAGTACATTCTCTGATCATTTCATATCCTGCTTAGAATTATTTCCTGCAGTAGATTACTTTACTTGTATTGTCACGATGGTCACACAGATTGGTACTATATGGATCCTTTCTTGAGATGTTATCCTTAGGGAGCATCGGGTACTACGTGTTCTGTGCGTTTCACTTACATGGCGTATCACTATGCTTCTTGGTTCACTTGATTACTTGTGACATGTACCCTCATGATCACAGAGTCTCTTGAATCTTACACAGTTGGGTAACCCCCAGACTCTCCATTTATGGGACATCCATGTATCACCCTTCGCGGGCCGTACATGGAATCATATAACATAACCTGGCTGGATTCTTGTGTATTGATTGGGGGTACGGGGGAGTAGAAGTGGACATCTGAATAATACCAGGCCATTTACATGTAGTATCTTCATTGAATCATTTCGTAGTGTCTTCATTGAATCATCCCAGGCCATTTACATGTTCATGTTGTACTCTGACTCACTAGTCACTGCTAGTTCTCTATGTATAGTAGATATTTCTATTACAGTTCTCTCTCTGTTTTTATACTGCACTTCTTTCAGTACTTGTATCTTACTTTACTGTATGTTCATATTTTCTAACCTGCTATGAATTGTTGAGATGTACTGTGCTCGCTCCTGTCCTGACTGGACCTGTTGAAAATATTACAGAGGACGAAGAGGAGGCTTGCTTGGACACCTACTACGGGGCAGCCTTAGATGACACCTTTGAGCTGGACTCCCAGGAGGACCCAGCTGTAGCTGAGGATATTCCCCCTACTGCCTAGTCTAGACTAGTTAGGCTTATCTTACTTTTGCAGTCTTGAGACATATCTTAGTTAGACTTTATTGGAGTTATGAGTTGTATATGTTGACACAAAGTCACAGTCAACCAAATATTGACTACATTGACCAAATAATACTTGTATTAATTCAATATGACACACGACTGCATTCAGTTCAAGACAGATGACAGCTCAGTCTTCAGCTCTCAGTGTGTTCTGGAGTCTGTATTTTATGATTTCATTGAGTCTAGATTTATGTACTCTGAGTTATGCTGAGCTCTTGGAACTTAGTCTACAAGCCTACCCAAAATCCCAAGCTCCACCAAAACTAAATTGCCCACAAGTCCCTCTTAGGACCATTCTGTGCTCTGGAGACAGAGTTCGGGCCGAACTCTGCCTCCACACAGAGTTCGGGCCGAACTCTGTCCCCTAGAAATCAGGAACCCTAATTTTAGGGTTAGCTGTTTGCTAGCTGTCCAACGGCCAAATTTTTGAATTTCCTTACCCGAATTCTGGCCGAATTCTGTCCCTAAAATCAGTATAAATAGGGCAAGAATTCTCTCATTTTGAATCACTCAATCTTCTCTTCTCTTCTCTCCTACAAGCTCTATAAGCCATACCCTTCTCATCTACTAGCCACAAGCCTCCTAAGTCTCGAGTGCTCAGCATCTCTCATTTAGGATTCTTGTGCAAGAGTGAAGAAATCGCTTGGACAATTCCAAGCAATCGCCACTGCGATTCTCTGTAAGAAGTTGACGTGCTCTTCTGAAGTAAAGGCACGGGTTGTAAGCTACTATTTCACAAATAGTGGATTTAATCCTGAGCTAGAGTTCTCAGGCCTGGACTAGTCCTCCACGAGGGAAACCAGGTTAAAATTGCTGTGTTTGCGTATGCTCTCTTGTCTTTCATTTACATTCCGCATTTTACTCTGATTATTCATTGTTAGTGAAAGAGTTAATTTTCAATTGGTCATTATACATATATACTCTATTCACCCCCCCTAGAGTTGCCAAACTGTTCTTCAATTGGTATCAGAGCTCTGTTCTCGATAAGGACTAAATCCTAAGAGCTGACTGGCAACCACCAATCCTTGATCTCCAATCATGGTGAAGGTCGTCCATCATAGGCCTCCCTATTGATGGGACTAACTACACATATTGGAAAACAAGGATGAGTTTTT
>JANAVB010007653.1:0-49260 GCA_029216955.1 Iris pallida
ATATTTCAACAAATTGAAGAAAGAGCTATATAGCAATTTTCCCTAATTCATAACTTCCTCATTTTAATCCTTTTTGACCCAAATCTTTTGCATATGAATCTAATCAACATCTACTTGCTATTCATGGAGAGTAATCTCAGCTTTGGATCAATTTGGAGTATTTGGCTATCAAGGAGAACACCCCCCCATTTGAAACTTTTTCTTGCTACTTGCACCTATAGGTAAAACTCCTCAAATTGTGCTAATATTCTATTTTTTTGCATTTTAGGCTAGATCTAGGTGTCCCCTAGTTGTCCCTAAAATTTGGGTAGATTTCGTATCCGTATCAAACACGTGTCATAGTGTATAGGTAAGTGTTTGTTAAAATGCCACTTAGGATTTTATTTTCAATTTTTGTTAAACTAATTGCATGGATACATAGATCTATATTTGTACTTTAATGTTTATGAAGACTGAGTCAAGGTCTGTGTCGATTTTGTGTCCTATTTTGTGCTGGACACGCAGCACGGAGGGCTCGACGGGTGTCCTGCAACCCGTGTCTGTTTTCTCCACTGATACGGCACATGGTGACACCAAAATTGGTGTGTACGTTGACGAGATGACTGATACTAAGCCTATTAAATTTTGTGGGATCTTATTTAGAGGTTTGGAAGTTATTCGCCCCGCACGGATTTGTGCTGTTAGTGCACAGTCGGCCATAGGGCTCTGACACTGTCTTCGTGTCATACGAGGACACGTTTTGGACACGACTCAGGGTGGTCAACCCCTAGCCCTAGACCCCCTCTACCTATGTGCACGACCACGACACACTTAGTGGTTCACACGTATCCCTACCTCACTCGACACGCGTGCACAACGCTGTCAGTGCACAGTTTTAGTGTTTATGTATTATTTGTGATTGGACACAATTTGTGTCCAGTTTTTAGACACTGGGACACCCCACTACACAATCACACATGTGTCTTCATTTACCAACCATTAGTTTTAATTATCAGTTGTCATTGCGTTTCGAAATCACGAGTTTTTCCCTATTTCTGATACACTGTCGGTTGGGTTTTTCTGAGAATTTCAATATAGGTTCAACTGTTTGTGTGATTTAAAATTTGGTTATTTACATATCAGGAATTAGCCTATCATGTTAGGATTGTGATTAGCATGGGAAGTTAGATTCGAAATGCATTTTGGGCTTTTGAATTTGGCAACTGATACACTGTTATGAATGTGCACTGTTAACCTGAAAATTCACAACTGCCATTGTGTTTTTCTGAGTTGGTTGGTTAATTTCGATATTGGTTCACCTATTTTCATCTGAGTTTAGTTGCATTAGGATTATGGTTGTGGTAATGATTGGTTTTCGAATTGCATTTGGATCTTGGGATTCCATTTAATTAACACATTGTTTTGAGGGATTACAACTGTTATGATATGTACACATTGATTCCTATCTACACCTATGCAAACCTGAAAACATAATGAGTTCATTACACACACAAATACACATTGCTTGTTTCCTAAAATCTGAGATTTACACATCTATTCACTTACACACTCACACAAAATCTGAGGGCAAATCACTCACATAATGTTCACCTATACACTGTTACTTGAGGAAGCATGAGTTCAACTGTTTTTCTACTTCAACCTGGCTCTGTGTGACATAATCAGGATCTGGGTTCGATGGAACTCGAAGAGATGGGATGGAGACTTGCTCTTGATGACGGAGCAGTTGAGCCATCTCCTTCTCAAATAAGGGTGGCTTTCGGTTCTTACTGGGGGCGGTCTACGGCCACAACGACAGACGGAGAAGGAAGTCCCTGTGGAGTGATATCTTCCATGTCGCAGCTGCAGCAGATTCGTCATCCATTCCTCTTCTTATGTTCGGGGACTTCAATGCCCTTATGCACCGACGGAAGAAGGTGGGCGGTCGGCCAGTTCCAGACTCTATCCTATATGATTTTCAGAGATGTCTCCTCCAGGCGGGGCTCCAGGGATTGTCTCGTTCTGGCTTCATCTGGACTTGGCATAACAAAGCAATCCATAACAGGGTTGCGTGTCAGTTGGATCGAGCTCTGGGTAATGGGGAATGGTTCCGGCATTTCCCTAACTCTTCGGCGGAGAGCCTGGCTGCTGGGACGAGCAATCATTCTCCCATCCGGGTTGGCTTCACTTCTCGGTCTCCTGGGAAGTCCCGTCCTTTTAGGTACAACAACAGTTGGTATCTTTCGGAGGGCTACCTGGAGGCTGTCTCAGAGGGGCTTACTAGCGGACAAGAGGGGACGACTCAGTTCCGTTTGGTTCGTCATCTCAAGGCCATGAAGCAGGTTCTTCGGAGATGGATGAAGGGGTTGCCTAAGACTTCCTTAGATGATAAGGATGTGGAGTTGCGGGCTGTCCAGGAACACATGCAAGCTGACATGCTCAATGGAGACTTGGCGGCAAGAGAGAAGAAGTTGATTGAAGAAGTCAACATCTTGCAGCTGTAGAAGGAGATTAGCACGGCTCAGCGGGCCAAATGCTCCTGGCTCAAGGACGGCGACCGGTGCTCCAAGTTCTTCTATGATGTCATCCGGACCAGACAACGTAGGAATCACATCTTCCAGCTTCTGGATGTGGATGGCAATCTTGTGGGAGAGCCGGCTGCGATCCAGGGCGAGGCGGTCAGGTACTACTCTGAGTTATATTTCCAGACTGACTACATGTCTGTGTTCCCAGAGATAGTTATGAAGAGATTGGTGACTCCGTATGGGAATAGCATTCTTCTGGCCCCTGTTACATTGGAGAAGGTGGAAGCTATTGTCAAGTTGGCGGATCCCAACAAGGCTCCATAACCGGATGGTTTCAGCAGTGGGTTCTACAAACGCCACTGGGACACTCTGAAGCATCAGGTCTTGGAGGTGGTTCAGAAATTTTTCACCAAAGGGAAGCTACTGAAAGAGCTGAACCACACCTTTCTGACCTTGGTGCCTAAGAAGGAGGGAGCGGCAACGCTGGCGGACTTCAAACCTATTACGTGCTGTAATTATCTTTATAAGATAATTACGCACCTTATGTGCCAGCGGATGGAGGGGATCATGCAGGACTTGGTATCTCTGAATCAGGCTGCATTTATCAAGGGGAGGTCGATTGCTGAGCACAGCCTCCTGGCTCATGAGATGGTGAGGGGCTTTAGCAAACCCGGAGGGGAGAAGGCATGCGTGAAACTGGATCTGAGGAAGGCGTATGACATGGTCAACCGAGACTTCCTTTGTCATCTGATGTCCGCCATGTTTGGGGACCACTGGATTGCCCTGATCCGGGAGTGCATCATGTCCTCCACTTTTTTTGTTCTTATCTAGGGCATCCCCTATGGTTACTTCCAGAGCAATCGTGGGCTTAGGTAAGGCGACCCCCTGTCTCCTTACCTGTTCACGCTTGTTATGGAATACTTCACATGCCTGATGGATTTAGCAGTGCACCGTGGGAGACTGGTCCCATTGTTCCGGAGGGTGGATCCCCCAGTCACCCACCTCATTTATGCTGATGATCTCTTGGTATTTATTCAACCTTCGACGCAGGGTATGCAGACGCTTGCAGAGATTATAGGAGAGTTGCATTCCCTCTCGGGCCTTCAGCTGAACAGGGAGAAGAGCCGGGTGTATTTCAGCTCCTTATGTCCCCATAAGGAGGAGCGGGCTGCCGTGCTGGGTATCGAGACGAGTGATCTTCCGGTGCGCTACTTAGGAGTACCTCTCACGGTCAACTTTGCGCGGGATCAGGACTGCCATAGTTTGGTGGAGTATGTCCAGAGGAGAGTGGAAGGTTGGCAAGCCTCGGGATTGTCATTTGGAGGGCGCATCGAGCTGGTTCTGTAATGCCCCGCTCCGCATCGGTGTATTACGATGAGTCATTGACTCGAAGAGTTGCATTGACCCGATGAGGTATCGATGCAAATCAATGCAAGTGTTACGTTGGCCAAAGGTAAGCTTTGAGTCGGTTGGAATCTATGAATCGAATCGATGCAAAGGATAAGTCCCATTTGAGCAAGTGCTGATTTTAGTTGATCTGGTGTGCAGGCTATGCTTTTACGCTGGACGATAAGAGGTCGGCATTTTGCCTTATGCAATGAAGTATCCGCGAAACCAAATCGTGGCCTTGCAATGGATTGTGGTATGGGCACGATAGGCGAAATCAACCGAGTAGAGCAAAAGAATGGCCAAGTCCGAGAGTTAGCTATACGACCAAGTTATGGAAGCGAGCCGCTTCAACTCGGCGAAACGACAAGGCGTATCGGCTTAAGGTGGGCGGGTTCTTGACTCTCTCCCTATTCCTTCACGTCTAATAAAATATGTTATGGTATGCGTAAGATGTTATCGAGTTAGCGAGCGTGGCTCGACGATGAAAGGTCTAAGTATGTGTTGAACATTACGGTAGAACATTGAACAATCGAACAATTGAAGCGACGTGCATCAAGTGTACGAGTCGCGGTAGGACAATGATGGTAGAACATTGACAGAAAATATCAAGATGTGCATCACGTGCACACCTCCTAGAACATTGAACACTAGGCGTAGAACATTGATTATGGCGCTGAGCGTGCCCTCGGGCACTTATGCTACGAAAAGACTAAGTAACTATGGAATTAGGCTATGAGAATAACTTACGAATGGTACGCGTTGAATATGAGTACGATATGACTAAGCCGTTGGGCGTCGTGCATCAATATGGATGTGTTGGGGCATAACGCCGACGAAGCTCCCCATATGAATGGTGGATTATGTTTATGGCACGGGAAACCGTTTATGGAACGAGATTATGTTTATGGAATACGAGATTGGTTGGACGATATGACTTGTATGCTATGGTACGTATTGCATGGTCAATGGACTCGGATGGCCCGTGCACGGGTACGGCTTTCCTAGAATGGTTACGCTGGGGCGCCGGGACCGTTCGGCCTAGGAGGGAATTATGTGTGATATTTATGGTGCATAACATTCGGACGGATTGCGACCGTCCAGTGCTGTGATAAGCTATGATATTCGTAAGTTTGGGATCCTTCGGATACTGGGCTAGCAACCCGTATCGAAGCGATTGTAGGCTTACACATAAGAGATGCCAAGTCCATTACGGTGCGAAACACCGTAACCTTCATATAGATAGGGTCGGTGGGCTGAGTTGAGAGTTGGGTGCAGGCGCAGGGCCTGCGACCCTTATGCATTGTCTAAGTTTATGAATAGAATGTTGCGTGAATTATATGGTCTCATACGTAAGTTCTAACCAGTGCAGGCTAAGAAAAATGGGACGAAGATGAGCACGAACACTATGTTATGTTCATATTATGGCTAACTGTATCTGCTGCAGGAACACGGTATGGGACACATTTAAGATAAGTTGCTATGCATGAGTATTGCCATGAAACAGACCCTAAGGCTAAATAGAAAGATCACAAATTAAGATGCATGTTCCACTAAATGAATTAGTGTTTGGTTTGGGTGCGAGCGGGTTTTGATCAGTACGAAGCGAGGACGAAAGCACTAATCCCCCACTAGTTTATGTGCAGGTCAAGTTATGATTGGCTCGGGGTGGAGCTTGGCTTGGACGTGCCGAGGCATGGAGTCTTTGGCGTTCAAGAGGAGCTTCCGCATAGGCGTTCGGACTTGCGACATGGAGATGTTCGGCCGAAGACTACTTGGTGGCTATAAAGAGGCATAATGTATGGAACAATGTAATCCTTTGTGAGCTAGAGAGATCATGAGCGTTGTAGCCAATCAGCATTTATGTTGGGCTATTCAGAGCCTTTGTAATCTTCAGTTCATAATCAATAAAAGATATTCTTATGTTATACTTTGGTTTCCTTCCGCTGCTTATGTTATCAAATTAAGATAGTTCTATGTGAACCTGTTATCTTGCCTTGCACAAGCGTAACTCCAGGCTCGTGCAGCATCACGTCCCAGCGAGGACGATGATTCGGGTGAAATCTAGCGAGGACGAGCGATTTCCCGGATCGGGGCGTGACAAGTTGGTATCAGAGCGGTTCCATCCTTTGGACCGTGCATGAATCTCTTTGACCCTCAGTTGCTTCGCTATCGAATTCAGTTGACTCTAAATTATTTCCGCAACTGCATGGCTCATGGATCTGCTCGACGCTACATTGGATGTTCCATACAATAAGTCTATATTAAGTGCGTACGTCTGCCACAAGTATGTCGTGACTATCACGCTATCTCCGGGTGCCATCGGAGAGTATTGGTTGCACAAAGTGCAACGAGTTATGGGATGTTGGTTGCACGAAGTACAACGAGTTATGGAATGCTGGTCGCACGAAGTACAACGAATATGGTGATGTTGGTTGCATGAAGTGCAACGATACGTGTTGTTGGTTGCATAAAGTGCAACGATATGTGTAGTCGGTCGCACGAAGTACGAGGAGTTATGTGTTGTTGGTTACACGAAGTGCGAGAAGATATGTATTATTGGTTGCACGAAGTACAACGGGTCGATATTTGAGGCGATGCGTGTTATGTTGCTATGCGAATGGTTATGTGTTGTTGGTTGCACGGAGTGCAGCAAGTCGTGGATCGTTCGTTGCATCAGTGCAACGAGTCGATATGGTATGATGCATGTAGTATGGCTATGCGGATGGATAGCGATATGTTGCGCGAGATTGAGTAAAGACCTTAAGTATCGAGAATGAGTTGTTGCACGAGTTGCAACAAGTGAGATTGGAAGATCGCAGATGCGATAGTACGATTCGGGTTGGTCTCTAAGTCGAGTTCGAATAGGCGAACGTTTATGTTGGCCGAATGTCGCGTTGAGCTTTGAATAAGCGAATGTTGCGGGTGTGATCGATATGATCGCCATGGTTCGGTTAGATTGAAGTGTCAACTTAAGTGAACGATGGTGCATGTTGGCCCAGTTGTCGTGCCAACTCGAGTAAGCAAACGCTAGAGCTGGGATTGAAAGGATCGCCATACGGGATAGTTGATTGGAGATAGACGTCGGTCCTATGCGAAGTGTAAAGTCGAGTAATGACTCGATTTCGAGTGGTATATGCAATACCACTTGTGCGAGCAAGTGTAGCGAAGTGTTGTATCGATAACGATTGGCTCGATCCTGAGTGGTATATGGAATACCACTTAGCGATAGCTATGTTAAGCCGGTTGGTGACTTACGATAGGTTACATCGAGACGATTGTATTGTTACGATATGTTGTCCGAAATTATCGGAGTAGTACCGAGACTCGAGTGGGAATGATTTGATAGAAGTCGATGCGAGTATGCCTTGATGAATTGAGTTGAATGATTATGTGCGAAGTCGTACCCAAGGATGATACGTCGGGCAAGGATTCGTTAAGCGTAAGTCGAACGATAGGCTAAGCATAACGAAAAAATGTTACGTGGAGGAAGTGGTCGACCCGGTCGAATTTATATTGAGTTAGTACGAAGACTTGTTCGGAATGTGTTGAGTAAGTACGAAGAAATCGTACGAACGAAATTGAGTTAGCGCGAGGAGTTGGTAGCACGATTTTGGAAGTACGAGTTAGGGATATGAGAATGGAAAGGTGAATTGGAAATTGTGTCGCGATTATGGTAGTTAGTTATAACGGAATGAATCTTGATGTGTGCAAGACTTGATTCGTATTCGAGTTCGGATAATGGCAATGATTGCAACGTGTTTGAACTTATGAGAGAGAAAGATGTTCAAGTTATGCATGTCGACGATGGTATTGAGGCGTATCAAAGACGATATGCAATAACTCGGGGATACTCTGATCGAATGAACGAAAATTATGTTGAGCATTGTTGTTGGATGAATAGGATGCAAGTTAAGTTATGGCAATTTGGATGATAACGGTAGTGCTTCGGAAAATTCGAGAGGGGATGTATGTTACTTGGATGAATCGAAAGTGCTTGATTGTTTCGAGGATAACCACAATGTTGACATTCTTGTCTTATGCGAGTGCAACTCCAGCATCGCACATGCGTCGTGCCAAATCAGGGCGATCATTCCGCGTGAGCGCTGGTATGGTGATTCATACAGTGGGGATGATCGAACTTACAAGGCGTGGCAAAATCGAATTTGACTTGTGGTTTGATGCAAAAATTGTTCGAGAATGGTTTGATGAGTATGGAATACGTCGGACTATGATCACGAATAGGTGAACTCGGATTTGAGACGAGTAGATGTCATATGACTAGCAAAGATAGTCGACGGAAATGAATGAGTGATTCGAGTAGTAACAGCGCATCAGTTGCGCGTGAGGGCAGATGAATTATAGATTGGTAAATTACGTCGGGTTGGATAAAGTCTCATAGGAATCGTCGGAAATTGATTTGGCACCGCGATAGGATATAGCATGGTTCGTTGTAACTGTCCCTCGTTGATGATCTTCAATTATCGAGCGTAGTTTCGGGGCAGATGACCCTAGAAGACTTGACCGCCAAATCAAGTGAATGTGGGAAACCATAAGATGACCCTAAGGAAGTCGCGTAAGAAATTTTGTCGAGGATGAAGGATGAGGTAGTGCATGTTGAGGATAAGTCTAAGCGAGTGAGTATCGTGTCTCGAAAGTTAGCGAGTACTAGAATCGATATGGTCAAAAAAAGTTATGTTGGATCGAATAGATGTTGAGAAACGTGCTTAGCGTAGTGATACGGTAAGGCGATTGCAAGAATTTTGCAATGCGCGAGAGCGACGGATAGTAGAACGACCCTAAGAGTTGTGTCGTAGATCGGTTTTAGTAACGGTTAGGTTATGTGTGTTGAGCGCATCATCGATATTACGAAACGAACTAGTCGGGATTGAATCGGGGACTAAGTAAAGGATTCGTACTCGGTCGAGTATCGAAGATAGGCTTATCGTAAGAGACCTTGGGTCGAAAAGATTGTTGCCTTTGAGCATCGTAGACTCAAGTTGACCTCTTATGTCGGGAGAATGCGAGCATGATGTCTGGATAAGTTACCTAGCGGGGGTAGCCCCAGACGCGATGCATAGGTAATTCGAGAACATGGATCGTGTTGAGATAATTGTGTACGAGACTTAGTACGGATTGTAGGCAAAAGAATTGTGACATGTGGACTTAGTCCATGTCGTTAAGGCAAAATGTTATAAATGATTGGATGAAAGACTTGAGTTATGCGAGGGATAGGAAACGGTTGGACGAGTAGGCATTGCGGAGAATTATTGCGATCGGATGCGCAACGGCTTAATGTAATGCGAGTGTTAGTGGCCGACGAGAAACATATGAGATCGAAGTTATGGTTTGAATTAAGTTATGTGCAAGATGTTGGAAGATGATCACATGTTATGGAATACACATACGAGGAGTATTTTTGGAATAGGCGCTAAGATATGACTAAGTCAAGAAGGAACGATGGGTGCTTGAGGATTTAAGTTGAGCGTGTTAGTTTGTTCCGATATCCTACAACTGAGCTTGGCTGAAATACATATATTGGTGGGATGCCTAAAATATGTGTATGATCCAAACTAAGTTGTATGATTCAACGATAGTAGCACGAGATCGTGAAACGATCTATGCGAGGCACTTAGATTAAGTGTTGGTTTCTGTTCGAGGACGAACCTGATTTTGAGTGGTATATTATGTAATGCCCCGCTCCGCATCGGTGCATTACGATGAGTCGTTGACTCGAAGAGTTGCGTTGACCCGATGAGGTATCGATGCAAATCGATGCAAGTGTTACGTTAGCCAAAGGTAAGCT
This sequence comes from Iris pallida, assembly GCA_029216955.1. Classification (NCBI taxonomy): domain Eukaryota; kingdom Viridiplantae; phylum Streptophyta; class Magnoliopsida; order Asparagales; family Iridaceae; genus Iris; species Iris pallida. The sequence goes on from JANAVB010007653.1 coordinate 9,697, forward strand.
TTGAGTCGGTTGGAATCTATGAATCGAATCGATGCAAAGGATAAGTCCCATTTGAGCAAGTGCTGATTTTAGTTGATCTGGTGTGCAGGCTATGCTTTTACGCTGGACGATAAGAGGTCGACTTTTTGCCTTAGGTAATAAAGTGTCCGCGAAACCAAATCGTGGCCTTGCAACGGATTGTGGCATGGGCACGATATGCCAAATCAACCAAGTAGAGCAAAGGAATGGCTAAGTCCGAGAGTTAGCTATGCGACCAAGTTATGGAAGCGAGCCGCTTCAACTCGGCGAAACGACAAGGCGTATCGGCTTAAGGTGGGCGGGTTCTTGACTCTCTCTCCCTATTCCTTCATGTCTAATAAAATATGTTATGGTATACGTAAGATGTTATCGAGTTAGCGAGCGTGGCTCGGCGACGAAAGGTCTAAGTATGTGTTGAACATTAAGGTAGAACATTAAACAATCGAACAATTGAAGCGACGTGCATCAAGTGTACGAGTCGCGGTAGGGCAATGATGGTAGAACATTGAACGAAAATATCGAGATGTGCATCACGTGCACGCCTCCGAGAACATTGAACACTAGGCGTAGAACATTGATTATGGCGCTGAGCGTGCCCTCGGGCACTTATGCTACGAAAAGACTAAGTAACTATGGAATTAGCCTATGAGAATAACTTACGAATGGTACGCGTTGAATATGAGTAAGAGATGACTAAGCCATTGGGCATCGTGCATCAATATGGATGTGTTGGGGCATAACGCCGACGGAGCTCCCCATATGAATGGTGGATTATGTTTATGGCACGGGAAACCGTTTATGGAACGAGATTATGTTTATGGAATACGAGATTGGTTGGACGATATGACTTGTATGCTATGGTACGTATTGTATGGTCAATGGACTCGGATGGCCCGTGTACAGGTACGGCTTCCCTCGAACGGTTACGCCGGGGCGCCGGGATCGTTCGGCCTAGGAGGGAATTATGTGTGGTATTTATGGTGCACAACATTCGGACGGATTGTGACCGTCCAGTACTGTGATAGGCTATGATATCCGTAAGTTTGGGATCCTTCGGATACTGGGCTAGCAACCGGTATCGAAGCGATTGTAGGCTTACACATAAGAGATGCCAAGTCCATTACGGTGCGAAATACCGTGACCTTCATATAGATAGGGCCGGTGGGCTGAGTTGAGAGTTGGGTGCAGGTGCAGGGCCTGCGACCCTTATGCATTGTCTAAGTTTATGAATTGAATGTTGCGTGAATTATATGGTCTCATACGTAAGTTCTAACCAGTACATGCTAAGAAAAATGGGACGAAGATGAGCACGAACACTATGTTATGTTCATATTATGGCTAACTGTATCTGCTGTAGGAATACGGTATGGGATACATTTAAGATAAGTTGCTATGCATGAGTATTGCCATGAAACGGACCCTAAGGCTAAATAGAAAGATCACAAATTAAGATGCATGTTCCACTAAATGAATTAGTGTTTGGTTTGGGTGCGAGCGGGTTTTGATCAGTGCGAAGCGAGGACGAAAGCACTAACCCCCACTAGTTTATGTGCAAGTCAAGTTATGATTGGCTCGGGATGGAGGTTGGCTTGGACGTGCCGAGGCATGGAGTCCTTGGCGTTCAAGAGGAGCTTCCGCATAGGCGTTCGGACTTGCGACATGGAGATGTTCGGCCGAAGACTACTTGGTGGCTATAAAGAGGCATAATACATGGAACAATGTAATCCTTTGTGAGCTAGAGAGATCATGAGCGTTGTAGCCAATCGGCATTTATGTTGGGCTATTCAGAGCCTTTGTAATCTTCAGTTCATAATCAATAAAAGAGATTCTTATGTTATACTTTGGTTTCCTTCCGCTGCTTATGTATCAAATTGAGATAGTTCTATGTGAACCTGTTATCTTCCTTGCACGAGCGCAACTCCAGGCTCGTGCGGCATCACGTCCCAGCGAGGACGATGATTCGGGTAAAATCTAGCGAGGACGAGCAATTTCTCGGTTTGGGGCATGACAGGTTCGATCGGTGATTACGGCTGTAGCTCATTTCTGGCTGCAATCTATCCTCCTTCCTATTGCCAATGTTAGGAAAGTAGATCGGATCTGTGCTGATTTCATTTGGCGGGAGGGGGGGTATGCATGCGATCTCTTGGGACCAGCTCTGTCGTCCCGGGAAGGGGAGATGAGTGGGGCTTAGGCCATTATTGGAGATTAGGGAGGCCTCCGCACTTAAGCTGGCATAGAAATTCATCAATGGAGGGTCTCTCTGGGCTACCTGGATACATAGCAGATACGTAAAACAGGGCAACTTTTGGACGTGTGCTACTGACAACAATCACTCCGTCACGTTCAAGACTGTCCTGCGACACAGGAGAATTCTTAAATCTGCTATCAGGAAGGTCATGAAGGATGGATCTGGAACGGACCTATGGCGGGATCCTTGGATAGATCGGCGCTTGTTACTGGACATTATGGGGGCTCAGACACACCAGGAGGACAGACGGGGCCTGACGTGTTGTCGGATCCTTCGCGATGGGGAGTGAAGGCCGGAGTCGTATCGATTTATCATGGAACTGGTTGGGATCATTAGTACTATTGCCATTGATCCGGACTTGCCTGCTGATCGGTGGATTTGGGAGCCGACTGGTGCGTCTTCGGGAACTGGGGAGTTCCAATTCCGGAGTTGCTACAATCTCATCGGCGCACTTTTCCTCAGAGTTCTGACTACGAGTTCGTATGGTGCAAGGGCCTGGCCAGGAAGATGCAGCTCTGTATCTACAAGCTCCTACTGGGTCGCCTTTTGACTAGGGATCAGTTGCGTTGTTTTGGAGTGCCGGTCCCAGATCCCAAGTGTGTGTTGTGCAGTCTAGAGCAAGAATCTATTAGCCACATCTTCTTCGAGTGTGACCTGGCTTGGCAGATCTGGAAGGAGCAGAGTAGCGTGTTAGGAGGATGCGACTCCGAGAAGGGTATTGGGGACGTCATCACGGCGATCCGAGATAGTAGAGGTCGAGGGGAGGACTGGTTCCGGACCGCCAGGGTTCGTATGGCTGCTTCAGTTTGACATGTCTAGCGGGAGCGAAACCGTCGGATATTTGAGGGTCTGGTCACACCTCTGGTGGGCATGCTTCATAACATCGAATTTGATGTAAATGTTATGAGGATTGGATGAATGGGAGTCCCACTTTGAATGTATGTTGTACGATTACTGCATTACTTTGGAATAAAATTTACCCTTTTTCCAATATATATATATATATATATATATATATATATATATATATATATATATATATAACCTTGTGTGGTAATATAATATATGTAAATGTCTATATAATTAGGATGTATGTGAATATGGTAATTAAATGTGTGTGTTGTCTATATGTAAATTTGGCACATGGCCTATGTAGTGCAGTCTTGTGTATATGGAATATATACACATGAGTTAGGGTTATGTTAGGCTAGTGTGACTTTTATTGATGTGTGCTTGCTAGGATAGGCTGGTTAGGCTTAGTAAGACTTGTCTGGGCTAGGTTTGACCTAGTTGACCTAGTTTGACTAGAGTAGTGGACTAGAGTTGACCAAAGGTTGACTTTAGCCTAGACTGACCCGACATCATGTAGAATGCATCGTAGCAGTTTATTTTACCAGTTTGGATATGTTGTTACTTGTACTGTTCTACATAGGAGCTAGATACCACTCCTCAGGCAGTATTTCATTCAGACACTCAGGATATCAGACGAGTACATTCTCTGACCGTTTCATACTTTCTAGGACTATATTCTTGCTCTAGATTATTTTACTTGATGCTGATACGATGAAAACACGGATTAGTACTATATGGATCTTTTCATACGATGTTAGCTCTCCCGGGAGCATCGGATACATCATGTCATGTGCATTTCACTTTCATCATGTATTCTTGTGCTTTCACCATTCATGTGCACTCTCGTGATTCATGTACTCTCATGTTCACGGAGCCCCCATATTTATATTCATGTGCACCCATTTGTGGGTTCCCATGTGAAATCATGTACAATAACATAACTTGAACGGATCCTTGTGTATTGATTGGGGTACAGGGGAGTATAAATAGTCATGTGGACAATTTCCAAAGTAGTATAGCCATGTACAACCTCTCATGTTTATTATCAATCCATTCACATGTCTAGCTTGTACTCTAAATCACTACTTCTCTGTAGCTCCTTACTTATAGTAGATATTTTATTACAGTCTTCTTTTTTACTTCATGTATATTCTCAGCGTTTCATGTATCTTACTTTATTGCCTGTATTATATTCCTGTCATGATATGAACTGCGTGAGATGTACTGTGCTCGCTCTCGTCCTAACTGGACCTGTTGAAATATTACAGATGACCTTGAGGAGTTGTCCTACTTATTACGGAGCAGGCCTAGATGACACATGTGAGTTGGACTCTCAGGAGGACCCAGCACTTGCAGAGGACATTACCCCAGTAGATTAGGCTAGTCAGCTAGACTAGTTTATTATTATCATTCTGTCTGTTGGATACACTTGTACTTATTGGAGATTGTATTCTGGATTGTGGAGTTGTTTATCTTAGACTTTTAGCTCTCTCTCTTATCTTGTATTTATCATATGTGGATTCTGTGTTTTCATCTATTCTATCTTATCGTACTTTCTTCCTTAGTTGTGATTGAGTTGTACTTTATTATGTCACCTCCATTCGGAGTGTATATACTGTACAGGTACCTTATAACTGTTAGATGTATGTGACCTAGGACAGCGTTCTACTGCCGACACTGCGGCGTAGGCTGGAAGTAACCACTTCTCGTGCCCCTACACTGGGTGCGGGTCGTGACACTTCTGTCGACCAAACAAAAAAATTTAGGGAAGAAAACACTTTACATAGTTATTTTTGTGCTGCATATTAGCTTTTAGATGCTTGGCACTATGTTTTTTGTTCTAACAAAACCTCTTGCAGTAACTTGGATTACAATACTACCATTCCAAGAGTAAAGAAACACTCTCTAGCTTGTGTAGCTTGTTCTATCACCACGGAAAAGTTGATGATGCAAAACATATGTTAGTTGCTTAAGGAAGTTTCGATATAACATGTGGGTTGTGTACTTCCAATTTGTTTATGTCAACATTACATATGTCTGGTCCTGTCCATCTACAAAATTATCCCTCACTAATAACATTTAGATCTTGTGTCGTAGAATCATACACCGGTTGCTAGATATACATATCATATATATCGACGAAATTCCTCTAATGCTACAAATTGCTACTGTTTTTCTTGACAAGTGTCTCATAGATGGAATGTAAGTGAAATTTTTTTCGCAGCTGTCGATATAGGTATAGGAGTATGTAGTGAGTAGAAACAGAGATCACATGTATTATATCCTTCTGAAACTTATGTATCAAGTCAAGATCCATCAATTTGTAGCTGCTAGTATATATGTATCTGGGACTGCAATACACTATCTGAATACCATGTATACACACCTACACTGTCCCGCAAGAACTGACCCACCTCACTAGTGCACACAAATATACACACATGGACACTATACCAATACACTACACCTAGAAGCTGCTCCTTACACTGCTATTGTTGCAATTATAGTTTGCACACTGCAACTAGCTTATACATGTTGTTGCCTTGACTCCATCTACTGATACATAACCTGCCTTGACTCTGTCGACCAAGTTTTGACCTATCATAGAGAGGTGGGTAAGGAACATAGAAATTTTTCCTCGACAAATTATCTATACAAATTATATATGGAATGGGTTAGACTAGCACAAATTGTGAAAAATTATTTTCTACTAGATTATGGATATATAAGATATCGATTATATTCGTTACTCGTATACAATTACGTTCTTGAATCCTGTTTTCAGTTGATGTCCATAGTATATGAATCTTGTTCTCAGTTGGTATATGCTAAATTCTTTTAATCTTTTGTTCTCAGTTGATATCAGTTTGTACAAACATGTACACATAAGATTAAATCTATTTCTGTTGTTCTCTCAGGAACTTACATGGAAAATGAATGTGCTGTGAATATGGAAGGGATGTGCTCCGGCCGGATTTGCTACCTATTTGGTTTTATTTGTATAATTATCAGTTTTGGATGTTTAAGATGTATGAAAACTACATACTTTTGTTGGATATGTTTGTGGTTGGAAAAGTGTTGGATGTTTGTGGTTGGACGTGTGTTGGAAGTTTGTGGTTTATGAACAGTATACAATTTATTAATGTAAAAATTGGTTTTTATAGTTATTGGTGTATGTATGTCTTCTAGATTATTGATATTATGTGTGTGTTTGATTCATAATATATAAATGGAATTTTGGCTATACAAAATTTAGCTTTTCTTGACGGTTATAAAACGTCAACAATTAACTCAATCATGGTGCAGAAGAGCGTTTCATTGACGGTTTTTAACCGTCATCTAGGCTGGAGTCAATAAAAGTTTTCAACTACCTTGACGGTTTTTCAAAATTGATTTCTTGACGGCTAAAAACTGTCAAGAAAAATATTTTATATGACGGTTAATAACCGTCAAGTAAAGTCTTGTCAGAGACCGTCAAGAAAAGTGAGGACTTTTTTTGACTTCGGCCTACTTGACGGATCCACAACCGTCAAGATAACCCTTTCTTGATGGGGATTAATCGTCAAGAAAGCCCTTTTTTTCTTGTAGTGAACTGCTGGAATTTGTGCTTGAAGGGGACTTGTAGGAACATGTGCACACCAATTTGAGAGGTAAAACTTATCCAAACCTCTTCCCCCATGTACCTACAGCACTTGCCAATGTTTTCTTATATATTTTTCTACATATTTGTTGGTGTTTTCATTCATAGACGCGGAGGGACACAAATGTGCATTGTTGGAATCGTTTGGGTGGTATTGGTGTCTGCACCCCTTAAGTAGGTATGTATCCTATGAATTCTTCACTTTTATGACATATGGCTTAGGGTACAACTAGATACTTCAATACCCTAGGGAGTAATTTAATTGAGTAAAATCATGTTTAACCATGATAAATGCCCTCACAAACACAAACATTCAGTTATTGACACTTGTGCTCACACACCCATTTATACATGTTACACTCTTATTTTATGCTAAAAAACTTCATGCAAATGTACCTATGATTACCCCCGTTTAAGACCCTATAATTGTAATTAGAATCATAATTATCTAGGGGAAATCATATTTTTAGCCACATTTTCCTTTAATTCCAGAACTGACATATATACTTGTGCTCGTCATTTCATGTGTATATTCTCATACTCTATGTCTGAAATCGATATGAACATTTCCCTATCTCAACCCCTACCATACCATATAATTAAACTATGACACATTCATGATTAAATAAGGTTAAACTATGTGTTTATTTTGTCAAATTCTGAAATTCAGAATTTGGTTTTGACATAATTTTACCATTAAGCTTACCATTTATGTACAAATTATCCTGGGCATTGTACCAAACTTTAGAGACATTATGAGCACTCAAACCCTTGCTGTAAAACTATACTATTTCATGATTTTACATGACCAACATTAGGTGTTTACGACGTTACATTTCAGCACTACTTTGTGCTAATAATTGTCCAAATAACGTTGTTGTAGGTTACCGCCTTGTAGGAATTATATCTTGTCTTGGACTTATAGTTAACACATTGAAATATGTTAGCATGATGTTCAATAGGATAGAAGACTATAGGGTTGGTACATAGGATTGGTATTGTCACAATTGACAAGTTATAGATATTGACGTTCACTAGTTATGTCATTGTGTATTGAATAATAAGTCCCTTTACTAATGACCAAATTTAATAGAAGGAATACATAACACCATATGTTGGTATTAATTTAGAGGCTAAGACCATCTAGGGTTCTATATATTTATTTAGATTAATAAATTTCTAGGTGACTGGAAGACCGGAAACTATTTTCTAACAACTAACTACCTCTTAACCCTATTTTTTTTTATACCAACATATGTGACTATATTTAGTGTCGCACTGCAAGTATACCTTTCCTTGTTTACTGTTTAAGCTTAATAAATATTGATTATGTGTTCTCTTATAAAAATAGTATAAGTATGCATGTCTAAGAATGCCTCAGGTGCAGTCAGGCATTGATATTGGTCTTGTGTTGACTTACTTACTAGTGGACACACCTAAAGTTATGGATTTATTATTATATCTCCCAAGACCTGGACAAGTACTACTCACGGCACAGAGTGAGATCAAGTAGGACACGATCTTACGCATTTGACTAGCTATCAGCACGAGTAGCACGTATGACGGTATAGTACATAGTGTTAGATAGTTCTAGTTGCTTATGACCTGGCATATAGTTACGAGATGTTCACGTCGTAGTCACGACTTATACATTGGCATTGGACGGGGATGATCATTAGTAGCCATATGGGACAACCAAATTGGTCTGCCGTAGTCTTTGGAGGAAACTACAGTGTTATGATCCTGATTTTCATAGTTTATAGTTGCCCATTAACGTTGCTGAACATTATGGAGGATTATATATATTTGTCTGTATATCAGGCGATAGTAGCTAGCTATAAGCTATGTCGATTGATGATATATGCCAGCATATATATGTTATCTAGCCAGGGGCTATGCCAGAGATTTTTTATTTTGGCCTGACCTACCCATACGCTCCAAAGTTACCTCAAAGTGCATTCACATAGATGGTTAGTTCATCCTTATGTTTACTCAGTATTTATATTATGACATGTATTTTTTGTATCTTTTTACGTCCCTCTAAGGACCTGGTTCCCTACTAGATTGCAGAGTTGATTGACGTGGTGATTTGCTGGAGTTGCTGATGGGTATCATCTTGGTATACAAGTATTTGTTATTAGATATTTATATCTTTGTAATGCCCCACTCCCAAAATATATAGGACTAGTGTTACTCCTCGTTCCTGGTATACATAATTTTTTCTACATTATTCATGTACATGATTATTTATTTTGTTTTAATTGCTTATGATCATGTGGCATGAAAATTTAGACTTTACTTGGGTTAGATATTAGAATAGAGTTAGGGTTTAGTAAAGCCAACCCCCACCCATATATATGTATTCTCTTCTTCTCTCTCTCTCTCCCCTTATTTACTCACATTTATTTTCTCCACCAACCCTAGGCAAGTACATCTTGCACTAAGGGAGAGATCACATGCCTATTTTTGTTTTTTTGATTTCTTTACATATTTTTAGCCTATATTATGCAACATTACTTTCTCTATACGTTTAGAACTTGGTGATTCGATTTTGATGGCTTGTTTGGTGTATATTTTGGTTTCTAATACTAGAGTTTTTATGGGTTTTCATGGAAATGATCTATCAAAACTTGTTATTTTTGAAAATCAGTTGTTCCATGTGGTAGAGAATTCAAATTCATGTGATTTTGGCTTGTATTTCGTCAGATTTCGAGTCTTAGGGAGGAAGTTACGGCCATGTCAAGTTTCTTGTGAATCTATGGCTGAACTTGCTATTTGGGACGATGTTTTCCATTTCTACGCCAGTTTACACTGTGCGTTTATTTCCCATTACTATGCCAGTTTTTACTGTGTATTTATTCCCAATTGTACGCCATGCCAGTTCCCACTGTGCGTTTATTTTCCATTTCTACGCCAATTCCTACTGTGCGTTTGTTTCCCTTATTGTACGTCAGTTTCGCACTATGTGTTTGTTTTTTATTATTCGCCAGTTCCTTACTTTCTTATTTGTACACCAATTCCCTTTTGTCATTATTATATGCCAGTTTCCATTCCTCATTGTAGTCCCTCTGTACGTAGTTATTGTACGCCAGTTCCATTTCTTATTATTATACGTCAGTTCCTATTTCTTATTGTACTCCCATAGTACTCCAACTTTAGTTTCTCATTTGTACGCCATAATCCTTTCATGCACGTATTTTTACGCTAAGTCCTATTTTGTTAGTATTTTGCACAAAATCTTTTTATATGCGTATTTTTTCATATAGGTCCCCTGTTGTATGCAAAATTCCATAGAGACCCCTTTTTGTGTGTAAAATTGCGTAGAAGTCCTTATTTTGTACAGATTTGCGTAGAGATCATATTTTTATTCATAGAAAGACTATCATTGATTATTTGACCATGTTCCTGACTCGATTACCTTAGCACGTGCTGGTATTATTCTAAGTGTGTACTAAGGTACAATATGTATGAGTGCACTGAGGTGCGACTCTCCGTGCTGCCTGATCCTGCTAATTATATGTCAGTACATTTCTGATCCCAGCATAGTCATGGTAAATGATCAGTAGCATTGATGTGGTATGATGATTGCTGCTAGATGCATTACACTTAGGATTAATCTAGATTTGGGATTCTACGAGCCAATGTGGATTCACACTTAGGATACACGTACAAAGGTATGACATCTAAGAGGATGAACATGTGACCACAACATGCGATTCCAAGACCAAGATAGGGCTATCTAAGCAACTATAAATGGTAGAATTAACATTGGGAGGGAACGAAATCTCGATATTATGTATGACAAGCCACCTCCAGGCATTTGTTATAGCGTATAAGGCTGGCCACCACGGATACTGTATATCATCCACCATAGTAAAGTGCAGTATTTGACTACTGTACTGACCGAGCTAGCCTCTCCCTATAAGAAGGTTGGAACTGTTACTGACTTTACTCAGCCCAGTAGCCTGACAAGGGAACGACGCTTACTATTTACTGTTCACTGTTACGATTAGATATTTGGTATGGCTAGTCCTGCTTGGTTATGGCACGATCCGAAGATTCCTATATATAAGCATTACTGGGATAACCCATGTAAACTATAGAGAGCCATATGATTGATTGGCCACTTATAAACTGACTTGTTCGTGATTTGTTTCTTCTGTTAGCAGCCTGGGACATGGACTGTCGTGGTGCGTGGTCCAACCCATGTCCTTGTTTGGTTGTTGGGTTGGGCCATTGTGCTACGACAGGCTATGAACCAAAGTTACGACACATAATTCTTTAACCTGATTATGATCATAGAACTCATTTTATCACTGCGTAATACGACATCTCTTGTCCTTGTTTGGTGCAGTGATGTCGCATTGCCTCGATAATAGGATATATGCCTATTCTTATGTCCCGGCCTTATTATGTATAATTGGATTTTATCTCTTCCAATTGTGCTTGCTTGTGGTACTTGATATTTGGGGCCTGACCCTAGTGGTTTTGTTTGGCCAGATCTCGTAGCAGAGCATGAGGATCAAGCCTTCTATCCGACCCATAGTGCGTACCAGGAGCATAGGTGTCGGGGACCCTGAGTTGGTTTCTTCTCCACTACTCTAGTATATTAAATTTTGTACTGGGCGTTTAGCCACCGACATTGGCCTATTTAGCCGGTTGTTCTGGGTATTTAGTTCCCTTACATAATTGTAATTAAATCAGACTGCAGCTGACTATGGTTATGTACTATTGACTCTCTGTGCTAGTAGGGCTGTAAAACGATTCAAACCGTTCGCATTCGGCTCGTGTTTGGCTCGGACCAAGCTCGGTTTAAGCTCGTTCGTGGACTAATCGATATCGAGTTCGACCATAGATTGTTCGATTCGATCTTGTTCACAAACCGGCTCGATCTCGGCTCGATTTCTCATATTAGGACTTTTTATAGTATATGTTATGCCTTTTTTAATAGTTAGAATTATATTTTGTCTTAGAAATTTTACTCAATTTTTTTCTTTATATGATGGTAAATTTATGATATAAAGAGCATAAGTAATTCAATAAAAAGTCTTTAAAACTTGAAAAAAATATTGTGATAGTCTTATACAACATGTTCAATAGGACTTTGGCTCGAGCTCGATTCGTTCGAGTCTCTAATCAAACCGAGTTCAAACACCATTTTAGAGCTCGACCTTAAGCTCGGCTCGAATCAAAATCGTTCGATAGTTAAGTCAAACCAAGCCTGAACACTCTTTGTTCGAGCTCGTTCGTTCGATTTTCAGCCCTATGTGCTAGCTGATACTTGTAAAGCTAGACTCATGAATCATTTGGATGAAGCGTCAGAGTCGCCTTACTACTTTGTCTTATATGATCATTAATTACTGCTTCTTTGTAACGCCCTAGTCCTAAAATACGTAGGACTAGGATACGTATACATGCTAGCTACGCATCGAGAGGACTCCAGTCCAGCTCGAATATGTATAAGCTGTCTGGTTTCCTAAAGCAATCTATAAATATCTCAATCCACTGAAGATAAACTCTTGTATAAACCAAGTAAACTAATGTTGGTTAGACATTAGCAAACCGGTTATTACAAGTAACAAGAAAAGATAATATACAATAAAGTGGACCAGACTCTAATGCAATTATCTTGAACAAACTTCTAATGAAAGATAAAGCTTGTAAAACTAGGCTATACAGAAGCAATGCCAAAGTAATATAATATAGGACAAAATCTAATTACGGAAGAGAACGATAAAAGATCAACTAAATATACCTGCAGTCTTGGTGTAGCAATTATCCTCCATCAGTGTAGCATACCTTCATCTAATACCTGGAGAGATCACCAGGTCTTCAGAGGACTAGCAAGAGACATAATATACATGCCTACTATGCAGTAATTAACATGCAAGAAAATAAGAATAACAAGTAGAAAAAAAGATGACACATAAGGGAACTCTACAGATGGTGACATGTCATGAGAATATAATATTAATCGTGGCTAAAATCGTAGCCCGGGGAGGCACTAACAATAGAGGATAGCCACGGCTAATAAAACATTCTCTCCTAAGGTACTAGGAATTCAAGCCTATTTAGTCATGTCCAAGTCAAGTACAGGTCAGGGAAAACATGGCACAGGCATATCAATACTATCACTAGACATGAACAAGATAGGAGAGATAGAACAAGTAGTATAGAAAGAAAGTAAAAATCTACGCGCACGTGTAACTAGAAAGTAACCATAACATGAAACAAGAGGAATATGTAACCAAGCAAGAAGGAATGGAAATAGAAAAGCATGCAAGTACTGTAAAGTTTGGCAAGGTGTACTTGCCTGGTGTCGTGCTGTGAATCTAAAATGTCGATCCCGCGTCAACGCTACCGGAACCCGACGCTCCTAGATAATTAATTAACTAAATTAACCCACTACTCATGAACTTACAATATGACTTAATTAGTCAAGATAATGTTTTAAGATTATATTCAATTTCTAGTGAAACCCTTTAGACACATACAATCACACACAGGTTCCACGAGACACCCAACACAGTTTTTGGGTTTCCAATTCCCAATTAGTCAGTTATGTTGCTACTTCAATCATATACTTAAAAATCATATAAAAATAATAAGAATATTATTTAAACTAATTTTCTATAGATTTATCTCAGAATTTTTAGAATTTATATTTCTAAAGAATTATACTACTAGTTGTCTATCGGGTCAACTAGCCTACCCAAATTTGTCTAGAACTTCATTAATTATCTAAAATTATAAAAATACTTAAAAATACAATTTGAACAGAATTAAAATGCCCTAAATATTAGAATATGAAATTTTGATGCAAGGATTTCATGGTATTAATAGTTTGGAATCTTCTAGGTCAACGAGTCACCAGAAAATGACTAGTTTTGACCTATAATTTTTTCGACCAGAATTGAATTGATAAATTTGTGAAAAATACTTAAAAATCCTAATTTAAATATATTAACCTACATAAAATTTAGTTTTGAAAAATTTCTACAGAAACTTATAGGTCATTCACAACGTGGTAAGTTTTGGCTCTACCGAAACATGAAAATAGCTAACATAATTTATAAAATTTTATGGGTGAAAATACTATCCAAGAGACATCAAAATACTATTTCTACAGAATTAATACCATAATTTTTACAGATTTATAGCATAGGTTTGAGATAAAAAAATTAGGGTTTCTTACCAAAAGTCCTTGCTAGTTGGGTTGTGGAGGCTTCTCCTTGCTAAAGCTCACAACTTTATTGCTATCTTTGTTTGCTAATCCTCTCTTGATGAGTCTGAAGGGGTTGGCAATGGTTCTAGATGGTTGGATGGAGAAGATAGAGTTTTTAGGGTTGGTTTGGTGGAGTTTGGATGGAAGAAGGATGAAAGAAGGAGCCTTTATGGAGGAGGATGAGTTATGTGATGGAGGGAATGATGTAGTAGAGGGGAGGTGATGCTATTTTCGAAATTAATGGTAAAGGAGCTGCTCTTGGGTGATAAATAAGAGTTTTTGGTGTTAGGGTTAGGGTTTTGATAAGGGTTGATATATATATGGGACTATGGGTTGAGTTTATATATGTAGGAGGATGTTTCCATGCATGGCATGGCCCGCCAATGTAGGGATTCATTTTTGGACGAAAATTACATGAAAATAATCTTTGGTTGGTCATATGTGGGGTCTACATGGATTGATTTGGTTATTTGATGAGTTGGCTAATTGATTGATTGAGGATTTAAATAAAATGTTTCCTAATATGGAACTAGTTTGATTTCTAAATATAAATACAATCTAAATCTGAATTAAATATACAATATATATAATTATTAATACATGTTAATGTCCAACATGCCTACATAGGTTTGGGTTGAACTTTGGGTCAAATATAAACTAATGCCAACTAGGGTTACACTAGGATTACACGTAGACACTTTCTATAAATAGAAACTTTTTCAAAATTGAAAACATATTAATATTAATAAAAATATATATAAAATATATATCAACATGAAGGTATTTGAGAGTACTACAAGTTTATTTAGATTGGGATTTGGTTCAGGTCAAGTCGGGGCTAAATTGGTACAACCGGGTCTCCTAGAAGGTCAATAATCTAATAATTAAATAAATAAATCATCGGTGGAGGTTAAGTTGCAACTTGGCCTAGTTTTCCTGGTTAGAACACACCTATGGCTCAGCCTTCCCTACCATGGGTAATAGACTTGTCAAAGTACACGACTACACTATCCGAGCTAAAATTCCTAGTCGATATGTATCTCAAACTTAACCATAACTAAGGCCATATATATATATATATATATATATATATATATATATATATATATATATATAATATTAGACTATTATAAATATAATCATATACACAAAATTGTATTTAAATCTAATTGACTGTATAACATCCAAAATAAATCCATAATAATTATACTGTCATGGCAACCTAACATGGCTTCCTACTAGGTGGGGTTGTCTAGGTTAGGGTCCAAATATATTTTCTAATTTAATCGAACTCTAAGAGTCAACCAATAAGTCTCTTGTGCCATTCTCAATTAAATAGCACATGGAGACTCGATTGAGTGGTACACTCTTAGCATGTGCGTCGTAGGCTCAAAATGAGTCAAAACCATAATTGGGTCGAATAGTTTTGATTTATGTCGAGTTCCGAACTCACGTGGGAAGTTATGTCTGGAATTATGTTAAATAATCTAATTGCCTAAATTTGATCCGTAGTTGCACAAAGTCAAAAGAATGCTAGGGAACAAGTTTGGATGGGACATAATATATCAAGTTGAAGGTCATCCTGTCTACTACAAAACTCATGAAGGACGTTTCAAGAGATGGGCATGTCTTATGCTCCAAAAATCAAAGACACGGACGAGTACATATATAATCATAATTAAATATACAATATAACCTAATAATTAGAAATACTAAAAAAATAATTCCCAAAAATCAGGGTCCTCACAATCTACCCACCTTAAAAGAATTTCGTTCGCGAAATTAAAATAAGGCTCACTAACAAAGAACTGTGCTAGAGTAACTAGGAATAGTTTAAGGGATATACTAGGTCACTACAGTGTCTCCTAATAAGTCAAGTAATATTCAAGCCTAAACAATTTTGATTTGCAACATTCGTAAAGCTATATATGGTTATCTCTTGTCGCTCTTTTTAGTACTAGCGCTCTTGCAGTGATCATGTTGAAGGCTTGTCCTCCTAACCATTTTATCAAGACAATTATATAAGTCTTCCTTCACCGAACCAAGTTAAGTCATACCTATCTATCTGTCAAATCCTAATTTTATAATTGACATGATATAATAGTAAATGGGTTGGGTTAGGCTATGTCTAGTTTCATCTCTTAGAGGGTCGATCTCTACACTAAAACTACTACTCTATTCTTAATCAAGTGGCCACCATAAGGGCGCAACTCAGTATGATCATATATGTATGCCTATAATGAGGACGTCTACCCACCTTTGGTCAAACTACCTCATCAAACACATGATGTCCTATGGCATCTCTAATCCTACTTATCTATCAAGCAATCCTAATACAATAAGCAAACTAACTTACACTATAACTTAAGAATTTTTGCTAAATCCTATATAGCATGATTATTCATCACTCCGAAATTGGAAGGGACGAGAAGCAATGATACGAGAAAGCAAGGGAATAGTAATCGAGAGTAAATGCGAAGTTCAAGGGCGGTAGAAAATTTCTAAAAGAATTGTCAAGGCAGTTGTGGATTGAGATTCCTAAGGGTTTAGTCATGTTCGCAGGCTCGCTCGGTACAGTGAGGTAACCGAAACAGCTAACTCGACCTGCATGGGCCACCAAAAAAATATGTAACGCTCCAGTCCCAAAATACGTAGGACTAGGATATGTATACATGCCAGCTACGCATCGAGAGGACTCCAGCCCAGCTCGAATACGTATAAGTTGTCTAGTTTCCTAAAGCAATCTACAAATATCTCAATCCACTGAAGATAAACTCTTGTATAAACCAAGTAAACTAATGCTGGCCAGACATTAGCAAACCGGTTATTACAAGTAACAAGAAAAGATAATATATAATAAAGTAGACTAGACTCTAATGCAATTATCTTGAACAAGCTTCTAATGAAAGATAAAGCTTATAAAACTAGGCTATACAGCAGCAATGTCAAAGTAATATAATATAGGACAAAATCTAATTATGGAAGAGAACGATAAAAAATCAACTAAATATACCTGCAGTCTTGGTGTAGCAATCATCCTCCATCAGTGTACCATACCTTCATCTAATACCTGGAGAGATCACCAGGTTCTCAGAGGACTAGCAAGACACATAATATACATGCCTACTGTACAGTAATTAACATGCAAGAAAATAAGAATAACAAGTAGAGAAAAAGATGACACGTAAGGGAACTCTACAGATGGTGACATCTCATGAGAATATAATATTAATCATGGCTAAAACCGTAGTCCGGGGAGGCACTAACAGCCCTATAACAGGTTCTCTATCGTAGCCCGGGGAGGCACTAACAATAGAGGATAGCCACGGCTAATAAAACATTCTCTCCTAAGGTACTAGGAAGTCAAGCCGATCTAGTCATGTCCAAGTCAAGTACAGGTCAGGGAAAACATGGCACATGCATATCAATACTATCACTAGACATGAACAAGATAGGAGAGATAGAACAAGTAGTATAGAAAGAAAGTAAAAATCTACGTGCACGTGTAACTAGAAAGTAACCATAACATGAAACAAGAGGAATATGTAACCAAGCAAGAAGGAATGGAAATAGAAAAGCATGTAAGTACTGTAAAGTTTGGCAAGGTGTACTTGCCTGGTGTCGCGCTGTGAATCTGAAACGTCGCTCCCACGTCAATGCCGCCGGAACCCGACGCTCCTAGATAATTAATTAAGTAAATTAATCCACTACTCATGAACTTACAATATGACTTAATTAGTCAAGATAATGTTTTAAGATTATATTCAATTTCTAGTGGAACCCTTTAGACCCATACAATCACACACAGGTTTCACGAGACACCCAACACAGTTTTTGGGTTTTCAACTCCCAATTAGTCAGTTATGTTGCTACTTCAATCATATACTTAAAAATCATATAAAAATAATAAAAATATTATTTAAATTAATTTTCTATAGTTTTATCTCAGAATTTTTAGAATTTATATTTCTAAAGAATTATACTACTAGTTGTCTATGGAGTCGACTAGCCTACCCAAAATTTGTCTAAAACTTCATTAATTATCTAAAATTATAAAAATCCTCAAAAATACAATTTAAACAGAATTAAAATGCCCTAAATATTAGAATATGAAATTTTGATGCAAGGGTTTTATGGTACTAATGATTTGGAATCTTCTAGGTCAACAAGTCACCCGAAAATGACTAGTTTTGACCTATAATTTTTTTGACCAGAATTGAATTGATAAATTTGTGAAAAAATGCTTGAAAATCTTAATTTAAATATATTAACCTACATAAAATTTAGTTTAGAAAAATTCCTACAGAAACTTATAGGTCCTTCACAACGTGGTAAGTTTTGGCTCTACCGAAACATGAAAATAGCTATCATAATTCATGAAACTTTTATGGGTAAATATACTACCCAAGAGACATCAAAACACTATTTCTACAGAATTAATACCATAATTTCTACAGATTTATAGCATAGGTTCGAGATAGAAAAATTAGGGTTTCTTACCAAAAGTGCTTGCTAGTTGGGTTGTGGAGGCATCTCCTTGCTAAAGCTCCCACCTTTATTGCTATCTTTGCTTGCTAATACTCTCTTGATGAGTTTGGAGGGGTTGGCAATGGTTCTAGATGGTTGAATGGAGAAGATAGAGTTTTTAGGGTTGGTTTGGTGGAGTTTGGATGGAAGAATGATGAAAGAAGGAGCCTTTATGGAGGAGGATGAGTTATGTGATGGAGGGGATGATGTAGTAGAGGGGAGGGGATGCTATTTTAGAAATTAATGGTAAAGGAGCTGCTCTTGGGTGATAAATAATAGTTTTTGGTGTTAGGGTTAGGGTTTTGATAAGGGTTGATATATATATGGGCCTATGGGTTGAGTTTATATATGTAGGAGGATGTTTCCATGCATGGCATGGCCCGCCAATGTAGGGGTTTATTTTTGGATGAAAATTACATGAAAATAATCTTTGGTTGGTCATATGTGGGGTCCACATGGATTGATTTGGTTATTTGATGAGTTGGCTAATTGATTGATTGAGGATTTAAATAAAATGTTTCCTAATATGGAACTAGTTAGATTTCTAAATATAAATACAATCTAAATCTGAATTAAATATACAATATATATTTATTAATATATATTAATGCCCAACATGCCTACATAGGTTTGGGTTGGACTTTGGGTCAAATATAAACTAATGCCAACTTGGGTTGCACTAGGATTACACGTAGACACTTTCTATAAATAGAAACATTCCAAAATTGAAAAAATATTAATATTAATAAAATATATATACAAAATATATATCAACATGAAGGTATTTAAGAGTACTACATGTCTATATAGATTGGGATTTGGTTCGGGTTAAGTCGGAGCTAAATTGGTACAACCGGGTCTCCTAGAAGGTCAATAATCTAATAATTAAATAAATAAATCATCAGTGGAGGTTAAGTCGCAACTTGGCCTGGTTTTCCTAGTTAGAACACACCTATGGCTCGGCCTTCCCTACCATGGGTAATAGACTAGTCAAAGTACACGACTACACTATCCGTGCTAAAATTCCTAGTCGATATGTATCTCAAACTTAACCATAACTAAGGCCATATATATATATAATATTAGACTATTATAAATATAATCATATACACAAAATTGTATTTAAATCTATTTGACTGTATAACATCAAAAATAAATCCATAATAATTATATTGTCATGGCAACCTAACATGGCTTCCTACCAGGTGGGGTTGGCTAGGTTAGGGTCCAAATATATTTTCTAATTTAATCGAACTCTAAGAGTCAACCAATAAGTCTCTTGTGCCATTCGCAATTAAATAGCACATAGAGACTCGATTAAGTGGCACACTCTTAGCATGTGCGTCATAGGCTCAAAATGAGTCAAAACCATAACTGGGTCGAATAGTTTTGATTTATGTCGAGTCCCGAACTCACGTGGGAAGTTAGGTCTGGAATTATGTTAAATAATCTAATTTCCTAAATTTGACCCGAAGTTGCACAAAGTCAAAAGAATGCTAGGGAACAAGTTTGGATGGGACATAATATATCAAGTTGAAGGTCATCCTGTCTACTATAAAACTCATGAAGGATGTTTCAAGAGATGGGCAAGTCTTGTGCTCCAAAAATCAAAGACACGGAAGAGTACATATATAATCATAATTAAATATACAATATAACCTAATAATTAGAAATACTAAAAAAATAATTCCTAAAAATTAGGGTTCCTCACATTCTTGCTTTGATTGATTGAGACATAGATACTCTGTGAGACCATAGGAGACCGAATCGTAGCATGCATCCCGCCATAATCGCCGTATAACATCTTCGTACCTCATTCGGGATATTTAGCCATGTCGGTCTTCGTATTCTGGTATTAGGGCATGACAAGGTTTTAGTGGTGGCCCATACTGCTCAATTTTTTCGACTTATGGGGTGTAATTGTTATAGGAGTCTCAATCAAACACGTTGATCTTCGTCTTCCCTTTCTCTATCTTGATTGTTAACTTGATTTTTAACCTCGTTCCTTCTTGTCCTGTCTTTGATATCTAGTATTTTTCTCTCTAGGGGTGCCTCGTTCTCTGCAGTTGGCAGGGCCGACATGAAAGGAAATCTTATAGAGCAAGGTTCTACAAGGTGTCCGCAGGAGGCAGTGCCTTCTCCGGATCAGATTCGTATTAAGCCACTAACAGAGCCACCTAACCCGCAACTTCCAGAATTTCTGTATCTCCAGCAATGCCGATATTGGCAACAGTACCCAACTCTACGACACTTTTGGAGATTATTCAAGGATTGCGGGCAACATAATAGTATCAGATAACAGTTCAGCAACATCAACAAACTCGTAGCAGGAGTAAAATGTATTGTTAAACCAGGGTTTGCATACATCCCTGGAGAGGAGTGTGAGGACTGATTCGGGTGCGTCAGCAAGATTCGTTCAACTCAATTCAAAGTACTTCGATGGCACAGAGGATGCTATGCTTGGTTTCAGGATATTGAGGCTATTTTGTTGGCAGCTAAGGTTCCGACGAGCAAGTTGACCAGGTAAGGTTGTTGCTTCAGGACCTCGCCCGTGACTCGTGGGCATCTATGGAAGTTGGCATGAGGTGTCATGTTCCTTAGGATATCTTCAGGGCCAGATTCAGAGCCAATATTTTGTCATGGTGGCATAGTATGAGCTTCAGCAGAGGTTTATCAGTCTCAAGGCTGGTAGGACAGTTGATGATTATGCAGTAGAGTTTTGCAAATTGAGTCGGTTTGCTCCGACGATGGTGGATACTGAGCCAGAGAGGGCAATAAGGTTCCACCAGGGACTTCATTTGTAGATTCTTCAGCTAGTAGAGGGGCACAACTACCAGACTTTTGATACATTTTTGACGGCAGCTCAGAGGCACGAGCTTACACTGCAGAGGTTGCCATCTAGAACTAGAGGCCAGAAGAGGTTTCAGGCCTAGAGTGGGAGAGGAGGAGCAGTACAACGAACGTCGGCACCCGACATTCGTATTTATGAGTCAGAAGAACCGAGGAGGATGATAGTTTCAACGATAGCAGCACCAGTTCGGCCGCAGCAGCCGAGGCACTAGCACCAGCAGCAATGCCAAGGGGCGCCAGTGGGATGTACGTATTGTAGCAAGCGAGGGCACACCTGAGACGTGTTACATAGCAAAGGGATTATTTTTGAGGTGTGGTAGCCCAGATCGCCGGGTGGCTACTTGCTCGCAGATGCTTGGGCAGGAGGGCTAGCAGCAATTTTCGACGTTGCTAGCTCCAGGGGCAGCACTATACGAGGGCCAGCATTAGCAGTAAGGCCATTAGCCCAGCATCCGTTGTCAACGCAGGCTCAAATGTTTCGTCAAATTTAAAACCAATGAGGCCCACAGAGGCTGCAACAATAACAACATGGTCAGGGTAGGAAGCAATATGAATTCCAGCAAGGCCAGGGTCAAGTTTTACCTTATCTCTGGAGGAGGCACTGGCATCGGGCGACGTGGTTACATGTATTATTTCTGTTACATCTTTTTCTGCAGTAGCATTATTTGATTCAGGAGCTTTCCATTCTTTTGTATCTGTACGATCCGCGACACGTATTGGGTTGGAGTTCAAAATATTGCCAGAGAGGATGAATATACTCACTGGTAATGGGCTCGTTGGAGTTAGCAGAGTGTGCTTAACGTATCCGGTAGTAGTGTGTGGGCATTTATTACCCGTAAGGTTGATATAGTTCCCTATAGGGAACTTTGATATCATCTTGGGCATGGACTAGTTAAGAGATAGTCATGCGACGATAGATTGCCGAGGAGGTAGAGTATTGTTTAGTATCCTGGGCATTGAGTAGTTTGTCCTTGTCCGATCATTGGAGGATCATTCCAAGGTGTAGTTGCAACAGCTGTAACTGAGAAGGAGCAGATTCAAAGAAAGGTCAGAGAGTTCTTAATGTCTTTCTAAATGAGCTTCCAGGTATACCACCAGTTAGGGATGTAGAGTTTTGTATTTAGTTGATTCCTAGAACGAAACCTATATTCAGCAGAGTTTACAGAATGTCGCAGTCAGAATTGGACAAGTTGTACCAGTAGGTGGAGGAACTGAAGGCAAAGATGTTCATTCGAGATAGTGAATCACCATGGGGAAAGTTGGTGATTTTGGCACCCAAAAAGATTGATGGACACGGATGTGTTGACTACAGGCAGTTGAATGCAGTGACAGTGAGGAATAAGTACCCTCTACCAAGGATCGATGATTTGTTTGATAGTTAAGTAAAGCCAGCATCTTCTCCAAGATTGATCTTCGGTCTGGGTATCATCAAGTGATGGTCCGGGAGTAGGACATACCCAAGACAATATTTAGATTGCGATATGGACATTATGAGTTTCTGGTGATGCCATTTGGATTAAATAATATCCCGAAAGTATTTATGGATTTAATTAATTGCATCTTCATACCTTATTTGGATAAGTTTGTGGTGGTGTTCATAGACGACGTCCTCGTCTATTCCAGTTGTGAAGCTGAGCGTGAGGAGCATCTTCAGACAGTTTTGCAGACCTTGAAAGAGCACCAGCTTTATGCGAAGCTTAGTAAATACAAGTTTTGGTTGGACCGCATCTCATTTCTTGGGCACTTCATCTCTGGAGCAGAGTATCAATAGATCCGAAGAAGGTTGAGGCCATAAAATGTTGGCCAATTCCAAGGCAGTAACAAATGTACAAAATTTCTGGGATTGATAGGTTACTACAAGAGATTGATCTCAGCACCGATTCTAACACTTTCAGTAGAATCTGGAGGATTTACAGTATATTATGGCGCATCCGGGAAGGGACTTGGGTGTGTACTGATGCATCATGGTAGAGTGATAGCAAATGCGTCTCGACAACTTCGAGATCATGAGAAGAATTACCAGTTCCTGCTATACGTAATTTTTCCTAGATTATTCATGTACATAATTATTTATTTTATTTTAATTCTTATGATGATGTTGTATGAGCATTTAGACTTGACTTGGGTTAGACATTAGAATAGTGTTAGGGTTTAGTGGAGCCAACTCCCACCCCCTATATATTCTCTTCTCTTCTCTCTCTCTCTCTCTCTCCTCATTCACGCACGTTTATTTTCTTCACCAACCTAGGCAAGTACATCTTGTACTAATTGGGAGATCACATGCTTATTTTTGTTTCTTAATTTCTTTAGATATTTAGCCTATATTATGCAACATTAATTTCTCTACATGTTTAGAACTTGGTGATTTCGATTTTGATAGCTTGTTTGGTGTAATCTAGGTTTCTAATACTAGGATTTTTTATAGGTTTTTATGGAAATGATCTATAAAACTTGTTATTTTTTTAAAACAGTTGTTCCATGTGGTAGAGGATTCAATTTCATGCGATTTTGGCTTTTGTTTTGTCAGATTTCGAGTCTTAGTGAGGAAGTTATGGCCATGACAAGTTTCTTGTGAATCCATGGTTGAACTTGCTGTTTGGGACGACGTTTCCTACTTCTATGCCAGTTTATATTGTGTGTTTATTTCCCATTTCTATGCCAGTTCTCACTATACGTTTATTTCCTAATTGTACGCCACGTCAGTTCCTACTGTGCGTTTATTTTCCATTTCTACGCTAGTTTCTACTGTGCGTTTGTTTCCCTTATTATATGCTAGTTTCTCACTATGTGTTTGTTTCTCATTATAATCTAGTTCCCTAGTTTCTTATTTATACGCCAATTCCATTCTCATTATTATACGTCAGTTCCTATTTCTCATTGTACTCCCACTGTGCATAGTTATTGTACGCTAATTCCATTTCTCATTATTATACGCCAATTCCATTTCTTATTGTACAACTAATGTTCGTAGTCTTTCTAGGCTAATTCTATTTCTTATTATTAAATGTCGGTTCTTATTTCTATTGTACTCCCACTGTGCGTAGTTATTGTATGCCAATTCCATTTCTCATTATTATATGTCGGTTTCATTTCTTATCGTACTCCCACTGTAGTTTCTCATTTTTACGCCATAATCCTTTCCTGCATATTTTTACGCCAAGGCCATTTTGTTAGTATTTTGCACAGAATCTCTTCATATGCATATTTTTGCACATAGGTCCCCTGTTGTATGCAAAGTTGTGTAGAAACCCTGTTTGTGTGCAAAATTGCATAGAAGCCCCTATTTTGTACAGAGTTGCGTAGAGATCATATTTTTATGCGTAGAAAGACATCATTGATTGTTTGACCATGTTCCTAACTCGATTACCTGAACAAGTGCTGGTAATATTCAAGGTGTGTGCTGAGGTATAATCTGTATCAGTGTACTGAGGTACGACTCTCCGTACTACCTGATGCTGCTAATTACCAGTACATTTCTGATCCCAGCATAGTCATGGTAAATAGTCAGTAGCATTGACATGGATTCATATTCAGGGTACACGTACTATGGTATGGCATCTAAGGGAATGATTATATGACCATGACATGTGATTCCAAGACCAAGATAGGGCTAGTCTAAGCAACTATAAATGACATTAACATTTGGAGGGAACAAATCTTAAGATCATGCATGACAAGCTACCTCCAGACATTTTTTATGGCGTGCAAGGCTGGCCCCCACGAATACTGTATATCATCCACCATAGTGAACTGCAGTAACTGACTACTGTATTGACCGAGCCAGCCTCTCCTTATGGAAGTTGGAACTGTTACTGACTTTACTTAGCCGGTAGCCTGGTAAGGGACCGACGCTTATTGTTTATTGTTTACTAATGTTCAATGTTACTATTATACATTTGGTATGGCTAGCCCTGCTTGGTTATGGCACGATATGGGATTCCTATATTAGCATTATGGGATAACCCATATAAATTATAGAGAGCCATAGGTTTGATTGGCCGCTTATAAATGACTTGCTTGTGATATATTTCTTCTGTTAGCAGCCGGGGACATGGACTATCGTGCTACATGGTCCAACAAATGTCTTTGTTTGGTTGTTGGGTTAGGCCATTATGCTACGACATGCTATGAACCAAAGTTACGACACAGAAGTCTTTAACCTGATTATGATCATAGGACACATTTTATCACTGCGTAATACGACATCTCTTGTCTTATTTGGTATAGTGATGTCGTATTGCCTCAATGATGGGATATATGTCTATGCTTATGTCCCGACCTTATTATGTATAATTGAGTTTTATCTCTTTCAATTGTTTCTTTGTGGTACTTGATATTCGGGGCCTAATCGCTGGTTTTATTTGGCCAGATCTCATAGCAGAGCCTGAGGATCAAGCCTTCTACCGAACCATAGTGTACACTAGGAGCATGGGCGTCAGGGATCTGAGTGGGTTCCTTCTCTACCACTCTATTAAATTTTTGCTGGGCGTTTAGCCACCGACACCTATTAACCAATTTTTCTAGGTATTTAGTTTCCTAACACAATTGTAATTAAATCAAACTGCAGCTGACTATGGTTATGTACTATTGACTCCCTATGCTAGCTGACACTCGTAAAGCTAGACTCATGAATATTTTAATAAAGCGTCGGGGACGCATTACTGCTTTGTCTTATATGATATTAATTACTGCTTCTTGCTTTGATTAATTGAGACATAAATGCTCTGTGAGACCATAGGAGACGAATTGTAGCATGCACCCCCTTGTCCTTGACAGCCATAATCGTCGTATGACGTCTTAGTAACTATGGGGTAGCTAGCCATCTCCGTCTCTATATTCTGGTATTGGGGCGTGATAAGGTTTTAGTGGTGGCCCATGAAGGTCAGTTTTTCTGACTTTGGGGCGTTATTATTATAGGAGTCTCAATCAAACACATGTCCTCCTTGATCTTCTGATTCGTCTCCCCTTTCTCTATCTTGATTATTAACTTAATTTTTATCCTCCTTCATTCTTGTCATATCTTTTGATATCTAGTATTTTTCTCTCTAGGGGTGCCTCATTCTCAACAGTTGGCTGGACCGGTATGGAAGAAAATCTAGTAGAGCAATATTCTACAGGGCATCCGCAGGAGGCGTCTTCTGCGGATTAGATTCATATTGAGCCAGTGAGCCAGTGACAGAGCTAGTTGAGCCGCAACTTCTAGAATTTCCTGTACCTCCAGCAATGCCAGTAGTGGAAACAGTACTGGACTCTACGACACTTTTGGAAATTATTCAAGAATTGCTGGCAAGACAGCAACATCGATGGCAGTTCAGCAACATAACAGACTCGACAGTAGGAGCAAAATTTTACTGAACCAGGGTTTGTAGACAGCCCTAGAGAGGAGTATGAGGACTGATTCGGGTGCATCAGCAAGATTCGTTCGGCTCAATCCGAAGTACTTCGATAGCACAGAGGATGCCATTACGGTGGATGCTTGGCTTCAGGATATTGAGGCAATTTTGTCGGCAGTTAAGTTTTCGAGAGCAAGTTGACCAGGTCAGGTTGTTGCTTCAGGACCTCGCCTGTGGCTGGTAGGCATATGTGGAAGTTGGCATAAGGCATCCTGTTCCTTGTGATAGCTTTAGGGCTAGATTCAGCCAAATATTTTGGCACGGAGGCACTGTATGAGCTTCATGCTAGAAGTTTATCAGTCTCAAGCAGGCTAGAAGGACAGTTGATGCTTATGCAGCAAAATTTTGCAGATCAAGTCAGTTTGTTCTGACGATGGTGGCTACTGAGCTAGAGAGGGCCATGAGGTTCAAACATGGACTTCATTTGGAGATTCTTCAACTAGTAGAGGGATACGACTACCAGACTATTGATGCAGTTTTGACGACAGCTCGGAGGCACGAGCTTACACTGCAGAGGTTGGTATCTAGAACTGGAGGTCAGAAGAGGTCTCATGCCCAGAGTGGAGGAGAAGCAGTACATCGAACGTCGGTACCAACATCTGGCATTCGTACATGAGTCAGGAGCACCGCGGAGGACGACAGACAACGATAACAGTACCAGTTCGGCCACAGCAGCCGAGGCACTAGCAGCAGCAACGCTAAAGGGAGCCAGTAGGATATGTATTACGGCAAGGGAGGGCACACCCGAGACGTGTGTCGCATAGAAAAGGATTATTTTTGAGGTGTGGTAGTCCAGATCACCGGTTGGCTACTTGCTCGTAAATGCTAGGGCCAGTTCACAATTTTGATGTTGCTAACTCCAGGGAAGCACCATACGAGGGCCAGCACTAGCAGTGAGGCCATTAGCCCAGTGTCCATTGTCGACGTAGGCACAGATGTTTCATCAAATTCAGAACCAATGAGACCCATAGAGGCCACAACAATAACAACATGGTCAGGGAAGACAGCAATACGAATTCCAGCAAGGCCAGGGTCAGGTTTTTATCTTATCTTTTGAGGAGGTACTGGCATCGGGCGACGTGGTTACAGGTATTATTTCTGTTACATCTTTTTTCTGCAATAGCATTATTTGATTCAGGAGCTTCCCATTCTTTTGTATCTGCACGATTTGCGACACGTATTAGGTTACAGTTCGAGGCATTGCCAGAGGGATGAATATACTCACTGGTAATGAGCTCGTAGGAGTTAGCAGAGTATGCTTAACTTGTCTGGTAGTAATACGTGGGCATTTATTACCCGTAAGGTTGATACAGTTCCTTACGGGAACTTTGATATCATCCTTGGCATGGACTGGTTGAGAGACAGTCATGTGACGATAGATTGTCGAGGAGGTAGAGTATTGTTTAGTATCCCGGGTATTGAGTAGTTTGTTCTTGTCCGATCATTCCAAAGATATAGTTACAACAGCTATAACAGAGAAGGAGCAGATTCCAAGAATGGTCAAAGAGTTTCTTGATGTCTTTCCAGATAAGCTTCCAGGTATACCACCAGTTAGGGATATGGAGTTTTGTATCGATTTGATTCTGGAATGAAGCCTATATTTAGCAGATTTACAGAATGTCGCAGTCAAAATTGGACAAGTTGTACGAGCAGGCAGAGGAACTGAAGGCGAAGATGTTCATTCGAGATAGTGAATCACTATAGCAAATGACGATGATTTTGGTACCAAAAAAATGGATAGACTTGGATGTGTGTTGACTACAGGCAGTTAAATGCAGTGACAGTATAGAATAAGTACCCTCTACCAAGGATTGATGATTTGTTTGATCAGTTAGTAAAGCCAGCATCTTCTCCAAGATTGATCTTCGGTCTGGGTTGTAACAGTATACTGAAAAGTAATGCTTTGAGTATAAGTGGGAGATTTTAGGGTTATATATTAAAAGCATCACTTTTGTATTTCCTTAAATTTGAATAAGAATCATATGGGTAAATATTTGTATATTGAATTTGTTACAAGTGTTGTTGCAAGTGTCTGATATTCTATTATAGATAATATGGTATGTGGTGTACACAGAAGATCGTATTATCAGCTCCCTATGGAATATGTAAATAGTTCAAAACCTAGATGGACAGGTTGTAGTATAATATGGTATTAGTCTCTAGACTATAGGTTTACACTAGTACAGTGTATTGATCATGACCACTTGAGGTTGTTCTTTTTGTACTGACTACATAAGAGAACAAACACCTCTGTTATTATAGATGCTTGTGCTCTTAATTTGGATATAATAAATAAAATACCAATTGATGGAACTGGGATTCCCAGGACCACTAGTTTGGTGTGTGTATTGATCGATAGAAGTTTAACAGATTTAAGACTTGTTCCAACCCTTCATAGCGGAACTAGGGTTCACGAATTATACCTGCAACGGGAACAAGAAGACACTTTCCAACAACCTCGCTGTCATGACCCCAAGATCTTCTGTACATATTCCTTTCTTGGGGGACGTCGTGTGGGCGACAATCTCGTAACCTTTTCTTCTCCTTACGTGAATCACAAATTTAGAGAAAGCTTTTTATTTTTGATGATCTCATAATGGTCAGAGAATAGAGAATATATATGAGGCTACGACAGGGACCATTAGGAGAAATTAGAGTTAGGTCTCCTAACGGATCTGGGTATCCCATGTTCACCCGAACACAACCTAGGCCCATTAATAATAGCTTGATCCGCTAAAGATCTATTGTTGCACTACCTTCCTAATCCTAAATTATGATTGTGGGCTCCTTTTATTATATGCTCGTTTGGCTTCCCATATTAAGATATCGAATGTCCGTCGATCAAATTAAGTTACTGACAACTATATTGATCGACATCTACCCTTAAGTAGTACCACTCAACTTTATTTTTCATGTCGGATATAATCCACCTACAGGGTTTACATGACAATCCTTATGAGCTCCTTAAGGGGACATCATCAACCCGACGTATCGGGACATGGATTCCTTTTATAATTAACAGTCCATATATAAACAATGTTATTACCCAATTCATAGAGGTTGTTGACCCATAATGAATCTCATTCTTTTATGAGTCGAAGTAATGCACATACATTACATGTCTGTTATTATATCCGAATTAAGAGCACAAGTATCCATAATAACAAAGGTGTTTGTTCTTTTATATAGTTAGTACAAAGAGAACAACCTCAAGTGGTCATGTTCAATACACCCAAAGTGTACTAGTGTAAACCTATAGTCAAGATAGACTAATACAGATTACACTACAATATTTCTAATGTATTTTCCAAGTCCATCTAGGTTATGAACAATTAAATATCTATAGTAAACTGATAATATGATCTTCTGTGTGACACCACACAATATTTTTCTATAATATAGAATACCAGACACTTGCATTAACACTTGCAACAAATACAATATTCAAATATTTTCCTATATGATTCTCATTCAAAATTTAAGGAAATAAAGTTAATACAAAAGTGATGCTTTTAATATATAACCCTAACAATCTCTCACTTATCCTCAAAGGCATTGCTTTTCAGTATAATGTTACAAATCCCACTTATACTTAAAGCCATGCTGCTTTTCAGTATACTGGTGATGCCATTTGGATTAACTAATGCCCCAAAGTATTTATGGATTTAATGAATCACATCTTTATGCCTTTTTAGGATAAGTTTGTGGTGGTGTTCATAGACGACATCCTCGTCTATTCCAGTTGTGAAGCTGAGAATAAGGAGCATCTTCGGATAGTTTTGCAGACCTTCGGAGAGCACCAGCTTTATGCGAAGATTAGTAAATACAAGTTTTTGTTGGATCACATCTCATTTCTTAGGCACATCATCTCTGGAGGAGGAGTATCAATGGATCAGAAGAAGGTTGAGGCCGTAGAATATTGGCCAGTTCCAAGGATGGTAACAGATGTGCATAGTTTTTAGGATTGACAGGTTACTACAAGAGGTTCATGGCGGACTTTGCCATAATCTCAATACCTTTGACACATTTGACGTAAAGAGGTAGGGTTTGTTTGGTCAGCAGAATGTCAGACATCATTTAAGGAATTAAAGAAGAGATTGATCTCAACACCGATTCTAACACTTCTAGTAGGATCTGGAGGATTTATAGTATATTCTTGGGTGTGTACTGATGCAGTATGGTAGAGTGATAGCATATGCATCTTGATAGCTAGAAGATCATGAGAAAATTGCCCGACTCACAATTTGGAGTTAACAGCAGCAGTATTCGTGCTTAAGCTGTAGAGGCACTACATATATGGGGATCGAGTGAAGATTTACACTGATCATAAGAGCTTGAATTATGTGTTCACCTAGAAGGACCTGAACATGAGGCAGCGGAGATGGCGAGAGTTGTTGAAGTACTTTGGTGGATCTCCAGTATCATCCAGGCAAGAAAAATGGTAGAAGATGCCCTGAGTAGAAGGGGTAGTGTATTCATCTTGACATCTCAGAGGCACATCTTAAAAGATCTTCAGGAAATGGGAATTGAGGTCATTTTGCCGCAGGACATAGGAGTGCTAGCCAGTTTGCAGATTTAGTCTACATGGAGGAGCGGATCAGAACAGCTCAGGAAGGGGACCCGCATATCCAGAAACTTTGATTAGAATGTGAGTCAAGTCTCAGGAAGGTGTTAGTAATCCATGAGGATGGGACACTTAGATTTAGAATTCTTCTTTGTGTACCGAACGAAGACCTTCGACAAAAAGTTATGGCAGAGGCTCACAGTTCCCTTTATTCCATACATCCTAGAGGAACGCAAATGTATCAGGACATAAAGAAACACTTTTGGTGGAATGGCATGAAGAGGAAGATAGCGAGATTCGTTCCCATTGCTTGATATGTCAGCAAGTGAAGGTAGAGCAGTAGAGGCTAGCAGGATTGTTGCACCTACTTCCTATCCTGGAATGGAAGGGAGCACATTACAATAAATTTTGTGATCAGTTTACCTAGATCTCTGACTGGTCGAAATATAGTTTGGGTGATAGTAGATCGTCTCATAAAGGTGGCTCATTTTCTTCCTTTCAGAATAGGACAGTCTACTGAGCAGTTGGTCGACATGTATGTAAAGCAGAAAGTAAGGCATCATGATGTTCCAGTGAACATTATATCAGATTGAGACACATATTTCACCTCTCATTTTTGCAGAGTTTGCATCGGAGTTTGGACACCAGATCGATGTTCAATGTCGCTTACCATCCGCAGATAGATGGACAGTCAGAGAGAACCATTCAGACCTTGGAGGATATGTTACGATCTTGTACCTCAGATTTTGGCGAATCATGGGAGGGTCATCTTCATATGGTGGAGTTCTCTTACAATAACAGTTATCAGACGAGTATTCAGATGGCTCCATTTAAAGCATTATATGGGAGGAAGTACAGAACTCCTCTAGCATGGGACGATGTGGGCGAGCAAAAATTATTGTGACTAGAAATGATCACACAGATAGTGGAGATAGTCAAGCTAATCAGAGAGCGACTTTTAGTTGCGCAGGATAGGCATCGTCATTGGCCAGTTCAGTATCGAAGACCTCTATAGTTTGCTGTTGGTGACCAAGTGTTTCTATGGATTTTGCCTACTCGGAGAGTCATTAGATTTGGAGCCCAAAAAATCTTAGTCTACGTTACGTTGGTCCTTTTGATGTTCTCACCGATGGCAATGTTGCATATCGTCTCTATCTTCCACCTTCGCTACGTGATATATATGATGTTTTCCATGTATCTCAGTTGAGTAGGTATGAGCCAGATCCGAGCCACGTCCTCGATGATTCTGAGCTAGTCGTTGGTACCGACTTGACTTACGAAGAACAACATGTATCTATTTTGGACCGGGGAGAGAAGGTGCTCAAGAACGGACTATAATGCTTGTCTGTGTCGCTTGGGGCCATTACTCAGGGAGAGTCGACATAGGAGCACGAGGATGAGATCAGATCTCGATATCCGCACTTGTTTGACTCGGAAGGTATATTCAGTTCTTATACCTTTGTACCTTGATTTTCGTGCTTAGGTTAGCACCATGCGGTAGATAATTGTTCCCTTGATGCCTGGTTGATTGATGTGATTGCATGTGTAATTAGGCTTGTAGTTAGTATCTTGCTTGTCCTTAATTTTCTATCTTGTCTTGGCTGAGTACAGAATTTTTCTAAGGAGAGTAGAGATGTCACTTCTTGTTCCCGCTATACATAATTTTTCCTATATTATTCATGTATGAATATTTGTTTTATTTTAATTGCTTATGATCATGTTGCATAAGCATTTAGACTTGACTTGGTTTAGACATTGGAATAGTGTTAGGGTTTAGTGGAGCCAACCCACACCCCTATATATTCTCTTCTTCTATCTCTCTCCTCATTCAAACATTTATTTTCTCCACCAACCCTAGGCAAGTACATCTTGCACGAATGAAGAGATCACATGCTCATTTTTGTTTCTTTGGTTCTTTACATATTTAGCCTATATTTTGAAATATTACTTTCTCTACATGTTTAGAACTTAGAGATTTCGATTTTGATAGCTTATTGTTGTAGATCTAGGTTTCTAACACTAGAGTTTCTATGGGTTTTTTATGGAAATGATCTATAAAACTTGTTATTTTTTAAAACAGTTGTTCCATGTTGTAGAGGATTCAATTTTATGCAATTTTGGCTTTTGTTTCGTCGGATTTTGAGTCTTAGGGAGGAAGTTATGGCCATGATAAGTTTCTTGTGAATCCATGGCTGAATATGATGTTTGGGACATCGTTTCCTATTTCTACCCAGTTTACACTGTGTTTATTTCCTATTTCTACGCCAGTTCACACTATATGTTTATTTCCCAATTGTACGCAACGTCAGTTCCCACTGTGTATTTATTTTCTATTTCTACGTCAGTTTCCACTGTGCGTTTGTTTGCCTTATTATATGCCAGTTTCTCACTATGTGTTTGTTCTCATTATAAGTCAGTTCCCCAATTTCTTATTTATACGCCAATTCCCATTCTTATTATTATTATACGTCAGTTTCCATTTTTCATTGTACTACTACTGTACATAGTTATTGTACGCCAATTCCATTTCTCATTATTTATGCCAATTCCCATTTCTCATTGTACTCCCACTATGTGTAATCATTCTACGCTAATTCTATTTCTCATTATTATATGACAGTTTTTATTTCTCATTGTACTTCCACTGTGTGTAGTTATTATAAGTCAATTCCATTTCTCATTATTATATGCCAGTTTCCATTTCTCATTGTACTACTATAGTTTCTCATTTGTACGCCATAATCCTTTCCCGCACGTATTTTTACTCCAAGGCCCGTTTTCTTAGTCTTTTGCACAGAATCTTTTTATATGCGTATTTTTGCACATAGGTCCCCTGTTGTATGCGAAATTATGTAGAGTCCCCTGTTTGTGGGTGAAATTGCGTAGAAGCCCCTATTTTGTACAGATTTGTGTAGAGATCATATTTTTATGCGTAGAAAAACTATCTTTGATTGTTTGACCATGTTCCTGACTCGATTACCTGAACACGTGCTGGTACTATTATAGGTATGTACTGAGGTACAATATGTATGAGTGTACTGAGGTGTGACTCTCCGTGCTACCTGATCCTGATAATTATATGTCAGTTCAGTTCTGATCCTAGCATAGTCATAGCAAATGGTCCGTAGCATTGACGTGGTATGATTGCTGCTGGATGCATTATAGTAAGGATGAATCTAGATTTGGGACTCTATGAGACGATGTGGATTCATACTTAGGGTACACGTACTATGGTATGACATCTAAGAGGATGAACATGTGACCACGACATGCAATTCCAAGACCAAGATAGGGCTAGTCTAAGCAACTGTAAATACTAGAATTAACATTGGAAGGAAACAGAATCTCGAGATCATGCATGACAAGCCACTTCCAGACATTTGTTATGGCATTCAAGGCTGGCCGCCACGGATACTGTATATCATCCGCCATAGTAGAGTGCAGTATTTGACTACTATACTGACCGAGCCAGCCTCTCCCTATAGAAAGGTTGGAACTGTTACCGACTTTACTCAGCCCGATTGCCTGGCAAAGGACCGACGCTTATTGTTTACTGTTTATTGTTATTATATATTTGGTATGGCTAGCCCTGCTTGGTTGTGGCACGATATGAGGATTCCTATATAAGCATTAATGGGATAATCCAGATAAACTATAGAGAGCCGTAGGATTGATTGGCCACTTGTAAACTGACTTGCTTGTTATCTGTTTCTTTGTTAGCAGTCGAGGACATGGACTGTCGTAGTGCATGGTCCAACCTATGTCCTTGTTTGGTTGTTGGGTTGGGCCATTGTTCTACAACAGGCTATGAACCAAAGTTATGACACAGAAGTCTTTAACCTGAGCATGATCATAGGACGTATTTTATCACGACGTGATACAACATCTATTGTCCTTGTTTAGTGTAGTGATGTCGCATTTCCTCATTTAATGGGATATGTGCCTATGCTTATATTCTGGTCTCTCTTTCAATTGTGCTTCCTTGTGGTACTTGCTATTCGGGGACTGACCCCACTAGTTTTGTTTGGACAGATCTCGTAGCAGAGCTTGAGGATCAACCCTTCTACCCAAACCATGGTACACACCAGGAGCATGGGAGTCAGGGACTGAAGCTGACTTTAGCCGGTTGTTTTTGGTATTTAGTTCTCTTAAATAATTGTAATTAAATCAGACTGAAGCTGACTATGGTTATGTACTATTGACTCTCTGTGCTAGCTGACAATTGTAAAGCTATACTCATGAATCATTTTGATAAAGCGTTGGGGATGCTGTAACGACCAAAGTTCGTATTACATATTTTGGTTTATGTGTACATAATTTTGGACCTGTATTTAGACTTGTCCTGATTGGCTAGCCTTGAGTTCTGCATTGGCATGAGTTAGTCAGTCATTATGTTCTGGCATGCACTTGGTTCGGTTGGGTTCGACTAGATTTGGTTCGGTTTGGGTTGGAGTGCAAGCCTCTACCTACCACCCTCCATCATTATTAACCCCCAACCACCTTTCTCTCTCTTCATTCAATTTTTTCATTACTGCTCTTCCTCTTTCTTCCTCACTGAACCCCACCGTAGGCATGTGCAACTTGCTTCATAGAGGAACTCAAGTTTTATTGTTCCATTTTCTTCTCCATAAGATTCTATGTCACCTTATTGATTAGCATTTTTGGATTCATGGCTCATTTCATGTAGATCTAAGTTTTTAGTATTTGATCTTCTCGGTTTTGATCTTCTAAAACTTGGTTGTTTTTGAAAAATGAGAGTTCCATATAGTAGGCATTCTGATTTTACGCAAGTTTGGCTCTCGAATGGTTGGGTTTCATCGAGACTTGATCGAGATAGGGCTTTCTTGAGTTCGTGAGCTTTTACGCCTGCTTGTCTTGGCCATAGGGAGAAGATAAAGTTTTACGCCCACGTTTTACGTGCCAGCGTAGTTTTTCAGCCCTTATGCACACGTTCTAACGTGTTAACGTAGTGTTTAGCCTTTACGCCCATGTTTTACGTGTCAGCGTGTTATTTCAGCCTTTTATGCCCACGTATTTGCGTGCCAGCGTACTCCGTTTTACGTCGAGTTCCTACGAATTTTACGTTCGGGGCCCTCCTGTTGGCCCATTGGTCATGGTCAAACCTAATTTTAATAATTGATCAAACTCTGTCTCGATATAAATGCAAGTCAATTCAGATATTTACCTATGACGTTTTGGACACTGCTCAACGATGGATATCTACGATGTTCAAGACTGACGCTGTTTGCCATTCAGAATGTATTTCCGTCAAAGCAATGTAATTTTTTATTTTATTGAGTCTAGGAATATATTGTACACCAAGTCGTACTGGCAAATAGGCTGTCTGGAATCGTTTTTCAAAATCACCCTATCCTTTTAAAAATGACCTATGTTTTGAAAAACATCATTTTTACTAAAAGCTTCTGAAGGACTTTTCTAAAAGCCAAAATGATTTTTTTCAAAATCAACTGGCAGAACCCTATCAGAGTTCGGCCAGAGTACGGCCAGAGTTCGGCCAGAGTTCAGCCAAGTTGAACGTTATGTGAACGTTTGATTTTGAACTTGGTCACCCTTCAGTTGCGGTTTGTTACAAAGAGCTCTGTCAGAGTTCTGTCCGAATTTTGTCTTTGGGAAAACTATAAATAGAGAAGGATTTCGATCATTTCAAATCACCAATTCACTTTCAATCTCTTCTCTTCTAAGTTTACATTTTTTCCAAAGAGTTTTCAAAAGCTTATATTTCAAATCCCAAGCCAGTTACAATCCTCTAGTCTATTTGCCAGTGTGGTACAGTCTAGAAGTTTCATAGCGGTTGTAATCAGAGGCTTGATTGAAGAAACAACTCTTCACAATTGAAGTTGGTCGAGTTCTTCGAATCAAAGCTCGCGTCTGTAGAAGTTGCAAGGACTTCTTATGAAAACTTGCGGTATTTTCCAATAGTGGATTCAATTGGAAGCTAGAGTTCTTCTGATTGGACTAGTCCTCACAAGAGGGAAACCAGTATAAATCTCGGTGTTTACGTTTGCCTTCTGATCACTTTTCATTACTGTCATTTACTTTGTGATTATTTTTATATCCGTGATCTTACTGCTAACGAGATTTTTAATTAGCAATATTCCACTGCCTACTCTATTGACCCCGTCTAGAGTATTCTGCTTTACGATTTCGTTCCTACAATTGGTATCAGAGCAGGCTCTCCATCTAGAGGTATTATATTCTGATCCCAATTGTTCCTACAATTGGTATCAGAGCGGGTTATACAGGTAAAGCAAGGTAAAATTGCAATTATATTCAATTTTTATATAGATCACAGTATTACACATGGCAACTGTAAAATTCACAAGTGAAGGCCAAGCCACAAACAGACCTCCACTGTTTGACGACACTAATTACACTTATTGGAAAACACGTATGAGTTTCTTTTTGAAATCTTTTGATTTTGACTTATGGTCTGTAGTTATTCATGGCTAAAAAGCCCCTCGTATTAATGTTGATGGCGTTTTAGTTGAAAAACCCCATGACAAATATACAGAGGAGAAAAAGAAAAAGGCCAGTCTTGACCCACGTGCTATTAACGCTTTATTTTGTGCTTTAGACAGAAATGAATTCAACAGGGTGTCTACTTGCACAACATCAAACGAAGTGTGGAAACTCCTCGAAGTAACCCACGAAGGAACAACATAAGTCAAAGAGTCAAAGATCAGCAGACTTACTCAGGAGTACGAGGCGTTTAAAATGAGGCCAAGTGAATCAATCACTTAGATGTTTAGAAGGTTCTTGGATATTGTAAATCCTTTGTCTTTACTAGGCAAGGATTACAGTAACCATGAGAAGATTCGCAAACTTCTACGAGCCCTTACAAAGAATTGGATTCCAAGGGCTACAGCAATCATTGAAGGGAACGACCTCTTAACAATGTCTCTGGAAACACTCATGGGTAAGCTACTCACTCACGAGTTAGCACTTCAAGACTTTGAAGATGCTACACCAAAGGAGAAGTCAGAAAAGTCGATCGCTCTCAAGGCTCAACATAGAAGAACTGTCAAAGACGACTCTAATAACAGTGACTCCGACTCTGAAGATCAAGCTCTTCTGGTAAGAAAGTTTAAAAAGTTCATAAGATTTAACAGGAGAACAAAAGACAACAACAACAACAACAAGGAAGATCCTATTTGCTACGGAAGCAAGAAGAAAGGACACATGAAGAAAGACTGTCCGACAGCATCATCATAAAAAAAAACAGCAAATATGACAAAGGCTACCTGAAGAAATCTACATCAAGGAAGTACGCCAACACAAGCATATGACATGAAAGTGAAGCCAGCGACTTGGAAGATGAACAATCAGATGCTGTTGCAAATGTATGCTTGATGGCTTGCGATCAGGTAATCACTAATCCTCTATTTGACCCTTATGATGATTTCACCTTTGAGCAACTAGGAGAGGCTTTCAGTGACCTGCTAAATGATTACAGGAAACTGCGTAGTAAATATAAAACCTCTAAGAAGGTACTCAAAGAGTACAAAGGTAAAATAGGAAGACTTATCGACCGACTAGATCATGTTAGAGATAATGACTTTTCAAATGAGTCTGGTGAGCTTTATTCTATTAAGTTGTTGTTACACGAGACTGTTAAATTATCCGA
The DNA here is from genome assembly GCA_029216955.1 of Iris pallida. Taxonomy (NCBI): domain Eukaryota; kingdom Viridiplantae; phylum Streptophyta; class Magnoliopsida; order Asparagales; family Iridaceae; genus Iris; species Iris pallida. The sequence goes on from JANAVB010007653.1 coordinate 48,659, forward strand.
AGAAAAAGACCAAACTATATCCAGTTAAAGGAAGACCTATCTAAGGAGAGAAAGAGTCTCTAGTGTGCACAGGTCAGATTAGAATCACTCACATCTGGCTATACTAGATTATATGACACTTCCAAACAGTTAGAAATTAGTTTAGGAAAACGGCCTGAAGTTGCTGCTTCCTATTCTAAGACGTGTCAATTACCGAATCATCGGAACACGCCCAACACTGTCAGACCAAACCATACCAAAACTATGCCCAAAAAGACTAATAGGCATGCATTCTTCTGTACTAGAAAACCAAAACCTACCAATCATGCACCTCACACTACTTTAAACACTCAACATGCTAAATGTCATTATTGTGGCCTCATTGGTCATATATCTTCTGCATGTAGAATCAGAAAGTTAGTAGATTTAAATGTTTATGCATGGATACCAAAAACTAACCAGTCAGACCCTACAAGAAATGGGTACCAAGAGTTTCATCTGCAAATTGTTTTGTAGGTGGGACGCCCTTCACATGCTAGAAGCAAATGGATCCTCGACATCGGTTGCTCACGGCATGACCGGTGACGCTTCATTATTCACAACACTGTCGAAGAGGAATAAAG
>JANAVB010007654.1:0-34525 GCA_029216955.1 Iris pallida
AGGCTTTACGCACACGTTATACGTGCCCGCAAATATCAAGCTCTACGCCCATGTTCTTTCGTGTCAGCGTGAATTCGGATTACGCAAGTCTACTCGGGCTTGGCGTATTCTTTACGCGTACAAGTTTTACGCGTAACGTTATTTTACGCATACCCATTTACGCGTAATATTATTTTTACGCATACCCATTTACGTGTAACGTCATTCTTTACGCATACACGTTCACGCGTAACGATTATTTTGTTTACGCGTACAAGTTTATGCGTAACATTATTTCCTTTACGCGTATTGATTCACGTATAACAGCGTACAAGATCCATACGTAAACTCTGACTTTTTACGCGTACAAGATTCATGCATAAACCTTGACCCTTTACATGTACGAGTTTTTACGCGTAATGTTATTCTTTACGCGTACTCCTCTGGCTTGGCGTAAGACGATTTTAATGCGCAACTTTATTCCTTTATTGAGCGTGTTCCTTTACGCGTAAACTTTATTCCTTCATGCGTAAACTCCCCTCACGCGTAAATTTCCTTTACGCGTATTTCATTGGGCGTACTCTTCTGGCTTGGCATAATTCATCGAGCGTACCCCTTGGGCGTAAATGGCATCCCTTACTATATCCTTACGTCTTTTTGACATGAACTCGATATAATCATGATATGCTAATATTTAATACTTATTGTGGTGTGGAATGTGCCCTGTGTCCCGATTGGTTTATGGATACCCAGTATGACTGGAATTTAACCCTGAGAGTTATAAACTCGACCATACTAAATACTAGTTTGACTTTCATGCCTTGGCACGAATTGACATTGATTGTTATCTTGACTAAATGATTGATCATGTGTTCCTAGTTAGAACTAAAGAGACTGGCTAGTCGTCTTACTGAAACTGAATGGGACACGTTCATACTAACTATGAACCATTACAATCGACTAGCCAATCCCGAACATTGGCATATGGATACGTACAGACTTCAACTTATTTTCTATAAAAGCAACATATGTACTTTACATTCAATGTATGATTATTCCGTGGCTATGTTTGATTGTTGTATTACGCTATGTAAGACCTACAACCTAACCGCACGGACATTGTTGTAGAGTTGTGCATATCGTACTTTGTACGAAAGTACTCATTCTGAATGACCATAATCCACGGTATGGGATTTCCATTAACATAGGGACTACTAAGTTATATAAAATAACGATTGTATGGAGAGAATAGATTTCTGAATTCTTACATGGCAGCCATGCTTGGGACAATTAGTGTCCCGACATGCCGGCTGGTTTCCACAGATACTGTAAATCTGCCACACGGGCAAGGAGCAGTATCTGCTTATATTTATTTACTATATACTGATGACGGGCGTCCCGCTGGGACTCGTCTAATTCATGACTGGCACAACTGATTATTGGGTAAACAAGCATTACTTACACATTATAAGAACTGAAGAATCCCTTATTGCATATTTTCAGGGTAACTTAGAACTTACAGTTAGCAAGCCATAGTAGTTGTATTGCCGATTAAATTGATTTATTTGTGTACTGTACTTACTTCGTTCACTAACTGAGATGATCAGAATGTCAGGACATGACGGATCAACTTCTGTCATTGTTTGGTTGGAAAGTTGGTTTGAAGTGTCGTGATGTTGTGTGAACCACAGTAGCAGGTGGAGACTTATTTATCATATTCTTACTCTTACCACTGGTTTTAATTCTCATGTCGTGCTTTCTTGTGGTACTTGCTATTAGAGGTCTAACCTCTCTGGTTTTGCATGGCTAGATTTAGAGCCAGTTCCCGAGTACTCAGCTTATTTCTACCTCCAAGATGGTCAATACTAGACGGATGATCGCAGGAGGACACGAGTGGGTTCTTTACTTCCCTGCTCGTTTTGCTACTTTCTTTACATTTTGCCACTTGGCACCGACATGTTAGTCGGACTGTCTTGAACTTACCTTTACATAATTTTAACTAAGTCAGACTGCAGCTGATAACGATTGTGTATACCTTGCTATACCATCTGGCTATATTTTGTACCGCCAGATCTCAAGAACATTTTGACTGAGCGTTTAGGACGCCTTACTGCTTTATCTTACATGTTCTCTATTATTGGTTCTTGTTTAAATGATTGAGACAATAGATGTGGAGTGACCATAGTGAGACTTTCATGTAGTTTGCACCCCTCGTCTCTTAGACAGCATTGATCGTATTATACGGTATTCATCTACCCGTAATACGTAGCTGGCTGAGTCACTCTTCCGCTCTCCGGTATTCTGGTTCTGGGGCGTGACAGAGCTAAAAAGAGGAGATATAGAGCAACTAATAAACACAGAATATGAGGCTATGGCCCGAGAAGCAGAAACTAGTAAAGCCACTTTTGAGGTATTTTTGCTAGCTTTCACTAGACAATCCTTCGAATTAGACATCCAAATCGCTGATGCAGCTGTTACTGCTGAGAGTCATAAGACTAAAGCTGCAGAGAAAGAGAAAAAGGCTGCTGATTTGGAGGCTAAAATTGCTCAACTTCAAGCAGAACTCCAGACTGTCAAGTAGAATTTGGAGCAAAAAAATCAGTTGCACCAAATTGCTGTTAATCAAATAGATGCTTTGAAGCATCAGAAGGATGAATTTGAACATTTACAAAATGAAGAACTAGCACGTTAAACTACTACTCTGCAACCACTCGATCATGAATCAGGAAGAGTTGAAGCCAGACAGCGAGTGTTAGATTCTCGTGATGAAAGATTTAAAGTTCTGAAGAAGCAAATTGAAGAACTTATTACTTATCCTTCAGACTAGAATAAGCAAAGTTTGTTGTTTTTTTATTACAATGTATTTCTTTTTGAAATAGAAATAAAATAAAAAACTTTTTGTGTGGTTCCATTACTTGTTGTATATCTTGTTATAGATATAAGTAATAGAATAGAAAATATATTCAGAGGTACTGGACGTGATATATCTCTTGATTTAGAAAATAACAATATTTATTATATCTGCTCAGTGGTAATGTGGACATGGCAAAATATAAAATTTAGTAATACTTTTATTTTATTAGACAACTTTATCAGAGGTAATAGGGATATGACAAGTTGCTGATATAGATAATCGAAACTCGGAGGTATAAGGGACGTAAATTCCTGTTATTTATAATAAAGTAAATAAGAGACAATAAATGCCGAGATGAATAAATAATTAGTCAAAGAAAGTGAACGAATGAACAGTCACTTCAGTTTTCGAGGAAGAGATACTGAACGAATGAACAGTCACCTCGATTCTCGAGGAAGAGAATGAATAAAAGAACAGTTATAAATGAACGAACAGTTGGAATTCTTTTGAAGAGTAAAAGTCGCATCGATTCTTAAAGCCGACTATTTAGTCATTCTGTCTATAAATAGAGCAAAACTTTCGTAGATATTGTCAACTTCTTTTCTTTCTGTACAAAATGTCTTCCAAAGATTTTCTCACTCCGAAGATCGAAGGAATGACCGAGACATCTCCTGGTGAGCCTCCGGTGCCTCCTCAGAAAGAAAAGGGTGAAGGCTCGACTGTTCCGGTACCAGAGCAGGATCTGATTACCAAGCTGGTGGAGCCTGGGAAGACTGCTGAAGAAGAAGCAGCAAGAGTAGCTGCCTGTGAGTTGCTAGTGTGTTCAGACAATGAGATGTTTGAACTGCTGGCCAATTATGTATTTAATCGGGAAGGATAGGGTCCTCGTCCCTGTCCTTAATATTATGTAACTCTTTTGCATCTAAAAATAAACTTTTATTTACATCATTTCTCTGAACGAAGAACATTTTGCTTTTATACATAATATATCTTGAGAAATTTGCCATTGATAGGCATCATAGCAACTCTGCCTTCCATATCTGTTAATTGATAGCCTCTATTTGAAAAAACCTTATTTATCACATACGGACCTTCCCATTTTGTCTCGAACTTGCCTTTGCTCATATGAGTCATAGTTATAGGACGTCTGACTGTAAGAACTAGCTCGCCTTCCTGAAATGTTCGCACTTTGACTTTACGATTGAAAGCTTTTGAAATACGGGCTTGATAAAGTTCAATATGTTGTTGAGGCAATAGCCTTTTCTTATCGAGTGCCTCCAATTCTTGAAGTCGAAGACGATCATTATTTTATGAGGTAAGTTCATTAGTAATAGCAATTCTCAGGGACAGAATTTGAATTTTCAGAGGTAAGACAGCTTCACATCCATATACCAGAGAAAAAGGTGTGCAACCTGTAGGATTACGGACTGTAGTGCGATAAGCCCATATACATTCTCCAAGTTTCTCACTCCAATTGCTTTTGTTAATAGAAATAAACTTTTTAAGGAGTTTGATAATAGTCTTTTTGAATGCTTCAGCTAACCCATTAGCTGCAGGATTATAGGCCGTAGAAGCAACATTATTGATTCTGTTATCATCACAGAACCTATTAAACTTTTGGCTGACAAATTATGGTCCATTATCGTGGATGATTCGACGAGGTACACCAAATCTGTATATCACATGATGTTTGTTGAAGTTGATGACACTACTAGTCTTTACTTCAGCTAATGGTATAGCTTTAGCCCATTTAGAGAAATAATCGGTTATAGCTAAGCTGAACCGATGTCCTTTAGATGAATGAGGATTGATAGGGCCAATTATATCCATGCCCCAAGCTTCGAAGGGCCATGAGACAGCAGTCGGATGAAGAAATTCAGACGGTTGGTGAATAAAATCTGCATGAATCTGACATGCACGGCATTTCCTTGCATAGTCAATAGCATCTGATACCATAGACGGCCAGTAATAGCCCATATGATCCTGTAATTTAGGACCAGGCTGATGTGCTCCACAAATGCCATCATTGGCTTCGCGTAATATCTGCTTTGCTTCATCGCCAGCAAGACATCTTAGGAGTAACCCACCAAAAGTTCTTTGAAAGAGAGTTTTGGTGGCATGATTATAATAGAATCGAAGCGATCGACGACAAATACTTGTAGCTTCCTTAGGATCTTCAGGTAGTATGTCATGAACTGCAAAGTCGATGAAAGGTGCTCTCCAGTCTTCGCTAATGATATTGACTTCAGTTGAATTACCGAATTCAATGTTATGGTTATTTTCAATACAAAATAGTTCTTTGTTGGAGATAACAACCATTTTTTGTCTTTTAACCGGAACTGCTAATACTGCAACCAAGTTAGCTAAAGCATCATTCTGTGTTACAAGCTCGACGTACGTGTTCTATGAAGAACCCTTTGAACGAAGAAGCTATTCTGATTGCTGCTTCATGGTAGGGTACCAGATCTTGATGTCGGACTTCGTATGTACCTCTAACCTGATTAACAATCAACTTAGAATCGCCTATACTTCGAGATATTCAATATTTAATTGTTTGGATAATGGGAGTCCGATGAGCTAAGCATTGTATTCTGCGACATTGTTGGAGCATGACTCATCTAAGAAATAAGCCCTCTAAATAGCTAATCCATCTGGTGAAACGAGAACAATAACCACTCCAGCGACAAGGGTGCCACCAGGTCTAATTCTAGATGCTCCATCGAAGAACAACCGCCAAATAGGAAATTCTTCTGAGATCATATTAGATTCCAATGTCTCGTCTGGAATTTCATCATAGAGTTTAGATGTTTCAGGGATAGGATGAGTCGCTAAGAAGTCAGCCAATGCTTGGCCTTTTACAAATTTTTGTGGAACAAACACCATATCATATTATGCTAATAATATGGCCCATGTAGCAAGCCTATAATTGAGTGTGCTGAGCTTCTTCATTACAACCCGAAGAGAATTAACTCGGGAAATAACATGAATAGTTTGGCCGATAATGTAATGTCTTGTCTTTTGAACAGCAAATATTAAGGCTAAACATTCCTTCTCTACCGGACTATAACGATGTTCAGCTCCAATCATTGTCCGACTAAGATAGTAAATGGCTTGTTCATGACCTTCTTTATTTTTCTGAGCTAGCAAAGCTCCCAATGAGTGGTCCATTGCTCGGACATACATTAAGAAGGATATTCCTAAAATCGGTGGCACTAGCACTGGTGGATTCATCAAATAATATTTTATATCATCAAATACACGTTGACATTCTTCCGTCCAAATGAAAGATATACCTTTCTTCATTAATTGAGTAAATGGTGTACAACGTCCAGATAAATTCGAAATGAACCTCCTGATGTACGTAAGCCGACTTGGGAATCCTCGTAGCTCTTTTAGGTTGCGTGGAGGACGCATTTCTTGAATGGCTTTGATCTTCTCGAGATCAACGTGTATACCCTTAGAGGTAATGACGAATCCGAGAAATTTGCCACTAGAGACACCCAAGAAAGACTTGGTGGGGTTCATTTTGAGTTCATGTTGGTGCATTAGATTGAAAATAGTTATTAAATCTTGAATGTGATCTTCCTTTAGACGACTTTTGACAGCAATATCGTCAACATAGCATTCGACAGTCTTTCGCAAATGATCTCGAAAGATAGTACTCATAGCCCGTTGATAAGTTGTACCCGCATTCTTAAGACCAAACGGTATGACTGTATAATAGTATACTTCATGAGGAGTACGAAATAAATTGTGTTTTTCATCTTCAGAATTCATCCGAATTTGATTGTACCCAGAAAACCCATCCATGAAAGGGATTCGTTCGAATCCACAAGTATTGTCGATTATAACATCGATAATTCGGAGAGGAAATTCGTCTTTAGGGCAGGCATCATTGAGATCCCAAAAGTCTATGCATATCCGAACCTTCCTAATTTTCTTCAGAACTGGTACGACGTTGGCTATCCAGTCAGGATGTTATTCTTTTCTGATAAAATCGCAAGCAATAAGCTTTTTGACTTCATCATCAATCGCATCCATCATTTTAGGCTTGAATTGCCGTTGCTATTGTTTGACTGGCTTGGCATTAGACAAGATGTTAAGTTTATGAGTTGCAATTTGAGGATCTAATCCCGGCATATCTTCATAACTCCAGACGAAGATATCAATATATTCACGAATGAGATGAATTAGTTCTTGTTTATCATCTTCTGGAAAATTTTTGCTAATGAAGATTGGTCGTGGTACACCTTTCTCTCCAACATCAATCTGAATTAGTTGATCCTCAGTAGGAGGTTCTCGTTGTTCAAAACGAAGTTCCCATTGAGTGTCCATCTTTTGAGCCCAAGGGTCTATTTTAGGAGCTTCCTCTATATCATCTTCATCATTGCCTGAGAATTCAGCTGACACCATATTAGAAGATACTGTTACCCGATGAACATGGCCAATACTGGTATCTGAATCCCATGAGATAGAGTCAGAGGAGTTCAATCGTTCTTCTTTATCGGATTCGAAAGGTTCTAGTGTCGGAAGTGGTGAAGTATAACCTAATCTCCGCTTCGTTTTACTGTAGTATTGTTGTGATTTTCCTTTTAGAACAGAAATACGAATAGGAGTTCGTCTTCCTTTGCCGCTATTGAGACCAGTTCTGAAATCATAGCCCATTTTATGGATGATTGCCTTGGATTGTGGACTATAACGACGTAATTATAGCCTTCCTGTATCATCTTTATTATCGTTATCTGGTATGATTTTTTGTTCTTCTCGTTTATTAAAAAGTATAGGCATTTTGCCTTTCTTTCGAGACGGTACTAAGAAGTATGATTCTTGTATTGAATCCAACGATACCGTATTTCGTAGAGATGATACAACTCCTATTGTAACTGGCTTAACTACGCAAAGGAGATGCTTTATTGATTTTTACACCATCATTTACAACAGGGCCTTTAGCCTAAACGGGCTTAGTCAGATTGATAACGAGAGAAGGAGAAGAAGAACGAGAAGGAGGAGGGAGCTTCTTACGATGTAGGTGTGGCATCTGCCACCCGGATTATAATTTAGTGATATTTTTTTCATTTTTGAATAGTTTATATTTAATTATCTATGATCACATGAGTTGTGACTAAGCCACAGGTGATTTATGACTATCTTCTGGTCAAATGATCTCTAGATAGGGTCTATAAGCATTCTATAGCCATATTATATTTTTATTATAATTTTTAGACATTTTTATATATTTTTAAGTATTTATTCTTTGAAGATTTTTATTTATGAATGATTTTCAGGCCATTTGTGACTATTTTGAGACCCTGTATTTTTCTTTAGGCTCTATTAGGTTAAATATATTTTCTGTATTTTTCTACAATTTTTCTGGAATTTTTAGATAATTAAATATAGGAAAAACCTATTTTCTAAAACTTCTAGAATTTATTGTGCAAGCCTATGAGCATATATTGACCCCCAAATAATTTTCTAGGCTTTATTATGTTATTTTACATTTTCTAGAATTTTCCCATATTTTTTTGGCTATTTTCAATATTTATTATAATTTTCTGTAATTAAAATGGCTTTAAAAACTGTTTTCTGGATATTAATTATACAGTCAACTGCACTGTCAACTGGCCGGGCCCACCAGTCAGCCGCTGGGCCGAGCGGGGCGGGCCTAATTGTCAGCTGTGTCAGCAGCTGACTGTGCAGCTCATGAGCCATTAATGAAACCGACTCCAAGTCGGCTTAATGAAGCAACTCGACCATCTGGCCGTTCATTCTTTTGAGCGGGTGTAAGGAGATTCTGACACGTGTCCCTAGCCGTCCACCGACTCAGCCAAGCCGTCCTGCTTATATATATATATATATATATATATATATATATATATATATATATATATATATATATATATATATATATATATATATATATATATATATATATTTCGGTGATCCCCCGACTTCCCGAAGCGTTTTCCGCCAACTCCGACGTGCTTTTCGTGCGCCGTTTTTCTTTGTTGGATTCGTATCAAGGTAAACTTTCTGAATATTTAATTTATTTTTGTAGATATTATTCCTAAATTTCTGGAAAATTCGTAGAGTGTCGGTTGTCCGAAACTTGACACGTTTCGGTGTTTTCGAGATTCCGGGAGAACCAGAAATCGAAATCACGAACCGTTTGAAGTTTCGGAAAGCTAACACAAAAGTCTACGACATATATTTTTCCTAGAAATTATTTCTTTCATTTAGTATTTTAGCTTTTCTGTTGAACTCAGAATTGATCGGTTGATCACCATTTTGGTCACGATTAGCCATAACGGCGATATCTTTTGACCAAAGCGTGATTTTACGGCACGGTTGATTCCAGCACACTCGTGGCGCTAAAATCTAAAGAGTTCATAGTGTTTGACTAAAAAGTCAATGGCACGTCTCGATTTACGTGTCATAGTTTCCAAAATTGGGAAACATGACTTTTGATGGCCAAACTTGCATGTTTAGATTATATTCAGATTATTATTAGGTTTTTAAGTGAATTATTTTAGAATTAATTATTATTAGATTAGTAACCCAACTAGCCACTATTTAGAACTAGAACATTAGAATTGATTTGTGGTTTTCGTGCACGGTTCGTGGTGCGATATATGTTATAGGTTGACAGCTCCTAGATCGGTATCCCCTCATCCTCTACTTATGGCTAAGGTTTGGACAAGGATTCAGATAAGTACAGTATTGTATTTTTGTTTTAGTTCATTATAATGTTTACTTTATAGTTTTCTTGTTTGATATCCCGTTGAGTCATTGTTTGATATTCCATTGAGACACGATTGTGACACTGTAGTTATCATATCCTTCTTAGTGTGTCATTGACCATTATTGATTGTTAGAGAGTTGGGAGGGGAAATACTCAGTAAGTACGTGAACAAACCTATTTATTTTTATTGTGGATAGCTAAGTCATACACCCTACGTATGAGTTAGCCGTACCCTGTTATTGTGGATAGCCATCGTATGATGTGCCGTATTAGCCCAGCCGTTCACGTATTAAAAGATATTTCACACACATTGTGGTTTCTATTTTTTCTTATCTAGTCCATTATCTTGTTAGTTCATATCTTGCTAGTGCTAGTTCATATCCTGATAGTTTTTGTCTTGCTAGTTCTTTATATATTCTTTATCTTCATGGTTTCTCGCTTGTTCTAACTTATTTTGGACTAACAACATTAATTGCAATATGGTTGTACTCTATTCCTTTCCTGACTGGATCATTGTTATAGGTGAGGGCGAGTATCTCTAGCACTTCATGTTATGGACTAGCAGTGGGTAGTGCTGACGTTATTGGTACCGAGATTCAGGAGCCATGGTTGATCTCTGGAGGGATCTAGATTTACCTTTATGCATGTCTTAGTTTATTTCTTAGATGGATCAGATTTGTTCATGGATGGACAATATTTATTGTTCTAGATTTCAGTCTATTTGTCATTAGATTTGGATATTATTATTTTATTATCTATCGTACTCTTGTTTTCTTGGTTTGTGTCACTGCTGAGTACGATTTGTATTTGTGTTCTATTGTATCTGTGGAGGACGTTATTGTGTGTATTCTAGACATCGTTCTACCGCCGATACCACGGTGTAGGCTAGGCTTGGACACGAACTCGTACTCGGTTATCCGGGAGCGGATCGTGACAGTAGATTGATTACAAGTGGCTCAGAAGAGGTGAGCTGCCTTTGTTCCTGACTAACACCAGGAGGCTGCTTCTTGTGAGAATGAAGGTAGATAGTCAATGGTTTGGAAGACTGAGAACAGGAAGTACGCCTTTCTGTTCTTCGTCAGTATCCATTGCCAGCACCAGCGGCTCAGAAGAGGTGAGCTGCCTTTGTTCCTGACTAACATTCAGTACGCCTTTCTGTTCTTCGTCAGTATCCATTGCCAGCACCATGTTCATGAATTCCTCTTTGTACATACGAGAATCATTGTAGTATGCTTCAAATCCCTTGAAGGAATTTAGGTCCAATGTAGGATAGCTCCAATGCCGCTCCGTACTCCTGTAGAAAATCGTCTAAACCTGGAGAGATAACCAGGTCCTCAGGGGACATTGTAAGATACAAGAAAATACCATGCCATATAAACTGTGATAATATAATAAGAGAAAAGTATGCATGCAATCGGGTTCCTGACCATTCTACTGTGAATATGCAGTTGAGATACATTCCTTCGACGCATGAGCCCTGGCTGAATATAGGATCCGGTATAGTCCCCTCTTGGGCACCAGTGACCAAGAGCATGACGTTGAAAAATGACAGTGGACAACCTGAGAGACTCATACCCGTATCTCCAGCGGAGCTTCCGGGTTACAAGGGAAGTGCAATCGAAGCCCATACGTCAGGTAATGTTCTCCCCACCCAATGCCTAGTATCATTATCTCCATGACTGACATGTACCTCTAGTAACCGCCAAGTTTTCTAGCATACAACTCTATTGGCAGTTACCCCTATCCGTCGTACGCTCTATACGTATCGGTGGCCAGCCGACTACGTGAAATGTGTCCTACATGTGACTTACATCACGTGATACAACAAGTGTCAAGGCCATATGAGATATACCAATACCTCAACATCAATGGGTGGTCAATAAACTAAGTCAATGCAAGAGAATAATTAAAGCAAGAAAAACGACCGATAGAGTCGCTTGCACACAAGTGTGACTTGGAAGCACAGTTTAAATATCACGAAACAAAATGCTGAAAATAACAACTAAAAATAAGAATATAATAATCACAGAGTAAGGTGGCAAGGTATCTTGCCTGATGGTGCAAAGTGGCAATCCCAAGAAATCACAATGTCAGCAAAGAAACGTCACAATCTCCAAACAACTTCGGACGCTGAAACAAACATCAAAAATGATCTCGGTGAAGAAGATATACCTAGGAAACGCCTGTCCAAAAGTCAAATTCTAGAACAGGGGAAAATCATAATTTTGGGTCAAAACGATTTCCGCCGTTGTACTCGCTTTGCACCGAAACGCATGCCAAAGTCTACGGTCTCTAAAGTCGTCAAATTACATGTCTACGGATTCAGTTTGAGGAGAGAAACTCAACGGTATGTCCAGTTTTGGTTTCCGATGAGCCGTGTACAAAATCGCCCGTGTGAGTGGGTCGCGGGCCCGCCAAAAATGGATTCCGATTCGACCTTCTCAGAATTGAACAAAACTTGGCATGCAGGACCAGAATTTCGATCCGGACCTGTTGGCACAAGTTTCGTCTCGATTCGACGACTGTACACGAAGTTATGAGCAAGTTTACAAAACGCCGATACGGGGGTATCTCGACGGATATGCGTTGATTTCGTCGCGCACACGCGACGAAACTGAGTTCCGTCAGTTCCCACACGTCCGCAACGTCCATACGCGCCTTTCGATGCGTATAGCGTGCGACCACGTCGCCCAATTTGTCGGGGCGCACGTCGTATCGAAGAAAAATTCAGAAATTTACTATTTTGAAAACAGTTTTTCGCACAACTTTAACACTAATTTTATTCTTACACAGACATCAAAATATCGATCTACCAGTTGCATTTCAATCGTGGTTATGTTTCTTCACACGTGTTCAATTAGTTTTACAAAATAGTCAAAGAATCGCCAAGATTTTGGCTTCCAAATGTGGGTTTGGGACTGCCCTGAAACTGTTCGATTTCGACAGTTTTTCGGGAAATTTGGTTCGAAAGACCGAGAGATATATGGGGTTTCGCTCGATTCTATCAGAAGGGTTTTGAAAAGGGTTATGTCTACTACGCACTGCATTCGATAGGTCGAATTTTTGTTGTATGGATACAAGGAAATTTGAATCGAAAGCTGGGTTACCTGAGTTTTGAACCAAAACAGAGTATTTCCCTGTATTTCCGGTCGTCTGCGAGCAGTTCTCCGGCGATCCCGACGTCGGCAATGGCGAATGGTCGGGGGCGCACGCTTGAAGGTGGCGGCCTTGGGGTCGAGGTGAAGAGGAGATGGGAAGGAGTTAGGGTTTCGATTGTTGGTTGAGTAGTTGTAATATATACAGCGCCGACTGATACTATTCGTATTAGTATTTGGAATTAGGGGGCGGGCTCGGGTTCAAGACTTGCAGCTGCTGCTGCTAGTCTCATAGCTTGGGGCCTTGGGTTGAGGTGGACCCCCCGCCCCCACGTGGGCTGGTCCCCTCTTCTTCTTTTTTTTTACAAACTATTAATATATATATATATATATATATATATATATATATTTTTATTATATATATATATATATATATATATATATATATATATATATATATATGAATAAAATTATTAAAAATCCTATAAATTTTTAATACGTAACAAAATATTTTTACAAACTATTATATATATATATATATATATATATATATATATATATATATATATATATATATATATATATATATATATATATATATATATATATATATATATATATATATGAATAAAATTATAAAAAATCCTATAAATTTTTAATACGTAACAAAATATTTTTAATAATTGAAGACTATCTCTATTAACAATTAAAAATATATCAAGCACAATTATACATATAAGATATATCTATAATTACGAATATACCAACTGCCACATAAATTCCAAATAATATCGAATAAATTATTTTTAAAACACTAAAATAATTAGAAAATATTGGGCCGGGCCGAGCTATGTCCAGCCTACGCTTAAGATAAAGCGCAGTAAGCTGTTCTAGAGATAACAAGACAAGACTAAATGTGCTAACAGTTCTATAAGTGAAGAAGAATCATAAATGCTCCAAACACAAAAGTCGTCGTATATAGTAAAATATCCAAGTACAAGTAAACTGAAATGTAAAACTGGATACATATCCAGTTACAAAATGGTATAGTCTAATACATGACTACACTAAGTATCCCAAGCAGCTACGCAAACTAGACGAGTCTCCCCGCAGGAACATCCTCGTATGGCAAAACCGGGTCCTCGGCAGTGACTCCATAATACGAATCACAGAGCAACTCCTCCTCAGTAAGTATACCTACAACGTTATCCTGTCAGGACGGGAGCAAGTACTAAATCTAGCAAACTAGCATATGAAACATGGAAATGAACATGAGAATGAACATGTGAGAAATAACTGGAAAGCATGGCATCACACAGTCTATCATGGCAAGGACACATATGTCATAAAGACAGATGTATATGTAATGTTTAAAAACTGTAGCAGGTACGTGATCGGTCAATAGGTGTACAATGTACTGAGGCACATGTAAATAAAATGTACATACGTACAAGTGTAAAGGAGATATATGTACACACGTACAAATACAGCTTGGAGAGTAAGGCCTACGGCGCAGTATCATATAAAATGTAACTTTGCTCGGTACTGAAGAGGGGGTATGATCACGTACTCTACTATCAGTTTCCCCATAACCCATATTCTAATCATGTGAGAGATACATCAAGACTGTTCTAAGCATGGTAGTAACTGAAAGTACAACATGTAGAGATCTAACTTGCTACCCCAAGGATCAGTATTTAACATGGTGGGGTTTGCAGTTCATTTTATGTGACAATATGTAAAGTTCGTAGAAAGTACTTGCCTCTAGCAAAGCAAAACAAGCTGCGATAAATGTGCTATGGATGTCTGGTAACTCGTCACTGTAGAAGTAAATATAACAACTTAGTTTTACACTAAGCTAAGATACTAGGACACTAATTGGTGAAACACGACTTGTGACTGGGCACCTAGCCAATAATGATGACTTGGCATAGGAGACCAATGTGGGTGACACACTATGTTAACTAACTTTCTAGGGTCTTTACACTAGTGAGGGATGGGGTTCAACACGACTAAAAACTCCAAATAACACAAAAAGCTACAAGTCGTAATTAATCAGTAAATAAATCAAAAGATCATTGTGTTCTAACAATTTTAGAGATAGGCAAAAAGCCTAGTTTTTCTTAAAGTAAAGTACTAAACTGATCCTTATTAATCATAGAAATTTATTATAATTTTTCTGGAATTTATTAACCAGTACAAATATTTTATAAAAATCAGTTTTCTTAAGTATACAGAAAGTGAGTTTGGTTTCATATGCCTAACTAGTGGCAAAACAGTAAATTAAATACTACAAAAATTATACTAAATTAGCTAACTTAACAAAGTATCTAAAAACTATTTTTCCATAATTTTATCAATACTTTAAGTATTTTTAGAAAATCAAAAACTGTATTGCACACAATAATTAATTATCTGCGTATTTTGTCCATGTATATAATTTGAACCAAAGTTCAAATACAGGACCCAAGGCCATGAATCAAGTCCAATATGACTTGTACAGGTCTTGAATGTGTGAAAACACATTTGAGCCCAAATACCCATGCTAGCTTGGACACCAATGGTTGCAGTAATTTAAATACACAAAAATACAAATTGATAAAAGTGCAAAGTAAATATTATTATTTTAATATGCAAAATTACATAGTAGTTACAAAAGTATGACAACTTATTTTATAAAGATAATTTACACTAAGTAAAGTAAAACACATATATAAAAGTACATCTACAATATTTATATTTATACATAAATATATAGATATTTATAGCAAGGATATATACATCCATATTTAAAAGTTACATATATATATATATATGTAAGGAAAATATTAATTTATAAAGTATATATATAATGTTTATATACAAATATATATATATAGAAAACATTTGATAATAAAGTGTATAAATTAATATTATACACACATGATAAATATTACATATATACATATATAAATATAATTTACTAACTATAAAATATACAATATACATATATACTGTTAAAACAGTATATATACATATATACTAATATATATATATATATATATATATATATATATATATATATATATAATATATATATATATATATATATTATATATATAATATATATTATTATATATATATATAAAAACAGCAAAAAAAAGAAAAGAAAAGAAAAAGAAAAAAGAAAGGAAAGAAAAGAAACAACAGCACAGGGGCTCGAACCCGAGTCTCTGGAAGAGGGGGGGTTTCTAAACTGTGCGGGCTGGCCATTAGGCCAGTCCGGCCGGTCTGCTAGGGAAGGGGTTTTATTAATTTATTCAGTATGGTTTTTAATGGTCTAAACCCGAAAAGTCCATTCGTTGCGTCTCTGTGTCCAACAGTTTAGGACACGAGTACACACGAGTCTTGTGTCCTGGGCGTGCACGATGCGCACGAGTCCAGTTGGCCGTGTCCGAGCTTACCATTAGGTTCGTCGGGACCAGGCGAGTCCGTGTCCGCGTACACGTGACATAAATCGAAGGGAGGAGGGTGTGACACGTATGTGTCCGAAGTCGGGCTGCTGTCGAGGAGGCGATCGACGCTGGGAGCGTCGGGACGGCGGCGCTTGGGTGGCGCTGGACGTGGCTCGTCGAGGCGGACGTGATGGTGGTGGTGGTTTGCTGTGAGGGTGGGTGTAGGCGTCGGGACAGGGCTTCGCCGGAGTTTGGGTTCCGACTAGGAAGTTGGGGAAGAGTGGGGCGGTGGTGGTCGTCGTGGGGTGTAGATCTAGGGTTTTATGTCTGGGGGTCGATGGGGGTTTTATAGGGGGAGTTAAGGCGATCGGGGCAGCCGGGAATGGCGGGGGCAGCGTCGGTGAGTCGGTCGGGGCAGCGTCGAGTCAGAGGAGAGAGAGAGTGACTGGTCAGGGGGGGTTTTGGGTAGTTTGCAATAGGCCCCCTAGGTTTTAGGGTAATTACAAATAGGTCCTCCCAGTATGTAAATGCAATAAATAAATTGCATTCCACATATCAAAACAATTCAATAATTTCATAATGACATTAAAACATTTAAATAAATTGCAAAACGATATTAAAATAATTTAGAAAAATTGTAAACCAATATTTTTGTATTTAAAAACTTATTTAAAATTCATTTAAAAATTCTAGAAAATTCCTAAAATCATATTAAATTATTTAAAACCAATAATGACATTTAATAATTAATTAACACTAGTTTAAAATTTTTAAAAAATCAGGGGCTTACAGTGTGCCTCTGCTGGTACTGTCATGTAGTCCTCCTAATAGGTCCTCCCTGTGTAGCTCGGGCTGGTATAACTACTGAGGTATGGCGCCTCGATGTCTGCTGCTGTTCCTTGCGAAGAATCTCCTGAGCACGAGCTTCTTCCAAGACAGCTGAATGGGAGACTTGAGACTGGGTAGTCGTATAAGACTTGAGCTCTGGTGCAAGCCCCTGGTGAAATCTCCTTGCCTTCTCTAACTCTGTCGAAATCAATCCCGCACCAAATCGACTCAGGCGATTGAACTCCGAGTCATACTCATCAGCTGTCATATTCCCTTGCTTCAGATGGAGGAACTGGTCGTAGAGACCATCTCGAACATGAATAGGGAAGAATCTCTCATAAAATGCATCATAGAACTGCTTCCAGGTGATCCCAGTGCCTAATCGTCTCTCTTTCGCCTTCTACCAGTGGTGAGCATTATCTTCTAACAGTAGGTCCACTGCTGTCATCCAATCTCGAGCTGGCAACTGGGATGCCTTTAGTAGCTTCTTGGTACTAGTAAGCCACTGTGACACCTCTAATGGCTTCTCCGTCCCTCTAAAGGCCTTGGGATTCATATCTGTAAAATTTTTGATAGAGCCTTCATAGGGGTGCAGAGCCGGTGCTGGTACTGGTACTGGAGGTGGTGGTGGAGGTCTAGCCATGGCTGCCATCATCGTCTGTCTCATCAGCTCAGTCTGCTGCCACTGAGCCTGCATCATGGCATACATAAACTGAGTAGTAGGGCTCCCATCAGTCGGTGGTGGAGGCATCTGAGGTCCCGACTGTGGGGGAAACTGTTGAGGGAATGGTGGTGGTGGAGGCAGTGATACATTCCCTCCCGGTGGCATGGTAGTAGTCTGTCCAGCCTGGCTGCCTGGGGGTGCTGCGACCTCTGGGTACTCTCCGTCATCGGTGTCGTAGTAGGCTGCGACAGTCCTGGTTGGTAGGGTGTCGCTGGAGTCATGGGAGGATTCTGTCCCTCCGAAGTAGTCTCCTCACCAGATGTGAGGGCCAAGGCAGAAGTGCGTCCGCTTCGTAGATTCATACTGTTGGCACAAGGAAGATAAGTTGATATTAGGAAAGATTAGATATGAAGTAAATCGAATAATCAAGGAAGTTTCGAAAAGATTAGAAGTCAAGAGGTAGCAGTAGTTCTGGATGAGATATTCCTATTCCTATATGCAGGCTTGTTGGACACAGTCTTGTAACCCAACAATATTAACGTTGACCTGCGAGGGCCACCACAAAAATATGTAACGCCCCAGTCCTAAAATACGTAGGACCAAGTACGTGAACATGCCAGCTGCACAAATACGAAGAATACTCCAATATATGGAATCCTCATATATGCACATAAGCTGTAAATAAAAATAATCACAGGCCAGAATAACATATCTAATCTCATCACAGCTCAACACAGAAGATAATAAAGTCCAAATGAATAAAGCCGAGTATCAAAAGACAGCCGGGTGAACATACTCACTCCAAACAGCTATGAAAAATAGTCTCACAAGATCGGAGTCCGACCTCCACAAAATAGATAGAAAAAAGATGTAAAATAATGTCTACAACTGTCTCAGATAAGAAATAGACTAGAAGTCAAAAGGCACTGCCTCGTCATCAATGTAGGATAGCTCCAATGCCGCTCCATACTACTGTGGAAAATCGTCTAAACCTGGAGAGATAACCAGGTCCTCAGGGGACATAGCAAGATACAAGAAAATACCATGCCATATAAACTGTGATAATATAATAAGATAAAAGTATGCATGCAATCGGGTTCCTGACCATTCTACTGTAAATATGCAGTTGAGATACATTCCTTCGACGCATGAGCCCTGGCTGAATATAGGATTCGGTATAGTCCCCTCTTGGGCACCAGTGACTAAGAGCATAACGTTGAAAAACGACAGTGGCCAACCTGAGAGGCTCATACCCGTATCTCCAGCGAAGCTTCCGGGTTACAAGGGAAGTACAATCGAAGCCCATACGTCAGGTAATGTTCTCCCTACCCAATGCCTAGTATCATCATCTCTATGACTGACATGTACCTCTAGTAATCGCCAAGTCTTCTAGCATGCAACTCTATTGGCAGTTACCCCTATCCGTCGTACGCTCTATACGTATCGGTGGCCAGCCGACTACGTGGAAACGTGTCCTACATGTGACTCACATCACGTGATACAACAAGTATCAAGGCCGTATGAGATATACCAATACCTCAATATCAATGGGTGGTCAATAAACTAAGTCAATACAAGAGAATAATTAAAGCAAGAAAAACGACCGATAGAGTCGCTTGCACCCAAGTGTGACTTGGACGCACAGTTTAAATATCACAAAACAAAATGCTGAAAATAACAACTGAAAATAAGAATATAATAATCACAGAGTAAGGTGGCTAGGTATCTTGCCTGATGGTACAAAGTGACAATCCCAATAAATCACAATGTCAGCCAAGAAATGTCACAATCTCCAAACAACTCCGGACACTGAAACAAATATCAAAAATGATCTTGGTGAAGAAGATATATCAAGGAAACGCCTGTCCAAAAGTCAAATTCTGGAACAGGGACAAAATCGTAATTTCGGGTCAAAACGATGTCCCCATTGGACTCGCTTTGCACCGAAACGCGTGCCAAAGTCTACGGTCTCTAAAGTCGTCAAACTACATGTCTACGGATTCAGTTTGAGGAGAGAAACTCAACGGTATGTCCAGTTTTTGGTTTCCGATGAGCCGTGTACAAAATTGCCCGTTTGAGTGGGTCGCGGGCCCGCCAAAAATGGGTTCCGATTCGACCTTCTCAGAATCGAACCAAACTTGGCATGCCGGACCAGAATTTCGATCTGGACCTGTTGGCGCAAGTATCGTCTCGATTCGACGACTGTACACGAAGTTATGGGCAAGTTTGCAAAATGCCAATACGGGGGTATCGCGACGGATACGCGTTGATTTCGTCGCGCACATGCGACGAAACTGAGTTCCGTCAGTTCCCACACGTCCGCAACGTCCATACGCGCCTTTCGATGCATATAGCGCGCGACCACGTCGCCCGGTTTGTCGGGGCGCACGTCGTATCGGAGAAAAATTCAAAAATTTACTATTTTGAAAACAGTTTTTCGCACAACTTTAACACTGATTTTATTCTTACACAGACATCAAAATATCGATCTACCAGTTGCGTTTTCAATCTTGGTTATGTTGTCTTCATACGTGTTCAATTAGTTTTACAAAAAAGTCGAAGAATCGCCAAGATTTTGGCTTCCAAATATGGGTTTGGGACTGCCCTGAAACTGTTCGGTTTCGACAGTTTTTCGGGAAATTTGATTCGAAAGACCGAGAGATATATGGGGTTTCGCTCGATTCTATTAGAAGGGTTTTGAAAAGGGTTATGTCTACTATGCACAGCATTCGATAGATCGAATTTTTATTGTATGGATACAAAGAAATTTGAATCAAAAGATGGGTACCTGAGTTGTGAACCAAAACAAAGTATTTTCCTGTTTTCCTCGGTCGTCTGCGAGCAGTTCTCCGGCGATCCCGACGTCGACAATGGCGAATAGTCGGGGGCGCACGCGTGAAGGTGGCGGCCTTGGGGTCGAGGTCAAGAGGAGATGGGAAGGAGTTAGGGTTTCGATTGTTGGTCGAGTAGTTGTAATATATACAAAGCGCCGACTGATACTATTCGTATTAGTATTTGGAATTAGGGGGCGGGCTCGGGTTCAAGACTTGCAGCTGCTGCTGCTAGTCTCATAGCTTGGGGCCTTGGGTTGAGGTGGACCCCCCCCCCCCCCCACGTGGGCTGGTCCCCTCTTCCTTCTTATTTTTTTTTTACAAACTATTATAAATATATCTATATATATACTTATATATATATATATATTTTTATATATATATATATTATATATATATATATATATGAATACGTAACAAAATACGTAAAATATATATATATATATATATATATATATATATATATATATATATATATATATATATATATATATATATATATATATATATATGAATAAAATTATAAAAATTCTATAAATTTTTAATACGTAACAAAATATTTTAATAATTGAAGACTATCTCTATTAACAATTAAAAATATATCAAGCACAATTATGCATATAAGATATATCTATAATTACGAATATACCAATTACCACATAAATTCCAAATAATATCGAATAAATTATTTTAAAACACTAAAATAATTAGAAAATATTGGGGGTTTACACTTTGTCAAAGCGGACATGTTATTTTTCTTTGTCTACTGATGTTGGTTTGGGAGGAGTTGGTTCCACTACTGGCGAAGATATAGACAATATATTCTCAGCAGGGGAAGATGATGTAGGAGGAACATCAGGAGATGGGGCAGAATTTTCTTGAATTTTGGATACTCTCTGAGGTAAGGTTTCCCAGATCTGGTGCCGATTAAAATTTCTTCTTCAGCTACCGGTTCAGAGGATACCATGTTGCAGCTCTTAGATTTAGTTTTGGAGCGCTTCTTTTGATTAGAAGAGGAAGGCACTTCAAAATCTGCCACCAGATTTGGGTGAATCCACATGATTTCTCCTTTATCAGTTGATAGTGGAACAAGACCCTCATTTTGTGGAGGTGAAAGATTCACGATCTCGAGAGTAGCCCTCGGGATAGGAACAACACCATCTTGTACAAGTTGTGGGGGGAAGTCACCAAACTGTACATAGACGATATTGGTTGTCACAGTCTTCTCATCTTGTTGAAGAGTAATTGCTCTAGAGTTGACCATTTCTTGTATTTTGCCTTTGAGCACATAGCATGCTCGAGTTGGGTGCCCTATGAATCAGTGATAAACGCAATATTTAGGGTGGTCAGTTTTACCAACTTCTTCTGGCCGTTTTGCCTCAGGCAATTAAAGTTTATTGCTTTTGATTAAGCAATCAAAAATGCTCATAATATCATCCTCGTCAGAAGAATATTCTTCTTTTGGACGTGGCACTTTTGTGGTGGAACTGATGGAGTGTGTAATGATCCGCTCTGCCCTAGCGGAATGCCGATTCAAACGGCAAGTGTAACGACTCAAACGAGCCGTCGACTCGAAGAGTTGCGTCGACCCGATAAAGTATCGATGCGAATCGATGCAAGACTTACAATGGCCCGTCAAATATGAATCCAGACTTAGACTATCAAAGGCGCGCTCAGAGTATCGCTCGGCCGATGCGAACATCGCTAAGGTGGGTGGCTCCGATGAACCCGTCTTTGCTTAGCCTAGACACATAATAATACGGACACTATCACTGAAATCGCTAGGCGATAACGCCGTGCATGCTAATAAATGACCCAACGCACCTAGCTAAGGGATTAATCCCATCTTGTATGCTTGTATAGAATATGGAAAGGAACATGGAAAATACGAGAACTCTCGTACCGTGCTCCACGCTCGTGCTAAGGCACAAGCTTACGTTCAGGTCCCTTATGCGTTCAACAATGAAACAATGAATGATTACAATATGAAACGGGAAGACTATCAACATAGTCGTTCCGAGTAGAGTTTAGCAACATTGAAAGACTATGGGACCGATGGGTCGCCAAGGCGACTCCTGCACAGGAAGTTGCATAATGTATAAATAAAAGAATGAACGAACAAACGAGTAAATGAATGAATCAACGAAAGGATGAATACGAAAATGAACCAATGAACGAATGGACAAGTGAAAGAAAGAAAAGAATAAATAAATAAAAGATAAGAAGGAAAGAAATGGTTAGCGTGAGGTGTGACGGGCACGTGCAACGGGGCTCGCTACCCGTAATGCACGGACGCAACCTGGTCGATAATGCATTGTGCTAAGGGTTAGCCTATGACGATAAAATACGAAATGGTCGTGGACGGACCCGTGTACGGGTGATACGGATTCTGCGGCATGATCAAAGGAAGGATCGTGGCCGCCTAGTGGGATCAGTTGAGGCTTACGGGCTGCCTGGGTGCGGACTTGGCCCCCTGGGGGACGTAAGTGCTGAGGTATTTCAAGAGACTAACGGGGTGTGTGCCAGTCCTCACCCTACGCTAGTTGAGAAATACCACGCTGGAATGTGTCCAAAATGGCTTGTGATCCACGACCGGTGCATATAGATTTAAGAGGGCTTTGCTGGTGGCAATCCACGTGCAAGTCCTTGCATTGAAATCAAAGTAGTCTAAGTAACTGTACAAAGCACTTTCTGAATAGTTCTGAATATAATACACAATGATCAAGAGTATTTCGAGCAACGAGTTAGAAAACGTGCTTACAACGTGCTAGAACCCGAGGCAAGGACACGCACTTGACATTTAATGCTTGCATGAACTACGTTAAGTTATTTCATATGAATTGTTGACTAACTTGGTTTACGTTGAACAGGGAAGGTCGGACGGTAAGTATGGGTAAGTCGTGCATGTATTTCCATGTGACACTTGTATTCGACAACACGAGATAGGCTATGAAATATGCCATATAAATGATCTTAAGGCAAGATTAGAAAGACAATAATGATAGACGGTGTACAAAAGTAAATAGAACGTGTTTGGTAATGATAGCATTGTGGGCGAGCTAGCCTCCCCACCAGTGCATAACGATGTACTGATAACCCACAGTCTGCTTGCAGGATGCAGGAGACGCCGGCGGGTGCAAACTTTCCATCGAACGTGTTAGGGCACGGAGCCAACTCGGGGCCTTGGGACGTTGCTAGAAGCTGAGCACCCTATACAGGACATAATGATCAGAACATCGCCATGAATCATTCCATGTTGTAAGCCACTTGGCACGCCTTTTATGTTTCAGAGAGAGAGCTTGAGCGAATTGTAATATCGGCCTAGCGCCGCTTGTAAACTTCTTGAAAATCAATAAAGAGTTTGAATTCACTTCAATTTTGTGTTCGTTTACTTTCCGCTGCAAATGGGGACACTCTGTGCGACTCTGTGGCCTAGCTCAAATC
Source organism: Iris pallida (assembly GCA_029216955.1). Taxonomy (NCBI): domain Eukaryota; kingdom Viridiplantae; phylum Streptophyta; class Magnoliopsida; order Asparagales; family Iridaceae; genus Iris; species Iris pallida. Next base: position 23,869 of record JANAVB010007654.1, read on the forward strand.
GGCCGTTTCTGGACTTGGCCTTGCACGGGCGCAACCTAGGCCCGTACGGCATCACGCCTTTGCGAGGACGATCGCTCCTACAGGACGGGGCGTGACAGATTGGTATCAGAGCACGACTTTACGTCCTTGGACTTCATTTCAATTTTTTCAGTTTTGAAGCTCGTTTGGAATAAAAGAAGTGTACGCTCTCTCTCGTTGTGCCTTGGGATGTTCCATACAATAAGTCTAAATATTTTCAAAAGCTCGTACGGGTACTCGATTGGACGGGATCGATAAGCGAAGGCCTTTGTGCCATCACGACGAACTTGAGTTCGAAGGAACCGATGCTAAGAGTTAGCAAAATGTAAGACGTGCTTGAATAACCTTACGCTGACAATAGCGAACGAGTACACGAGACCGGAGTATAGTTCGAACGGGATGGTTATACACGCAGCCTTTTGGCTAAGTTGTGCAGAGTATCGCGCACCTAGACCTTCCGGTACAAACAAGATGCGAGCGAGATCAGTTATCGCTCGAGCGAATAAGTGAGCGTGCAAACTCGAATATGGTCCGCACGAGATAGCTATGCACACGGCCTTCTGGTTATGTTGTGCTACGTGTCGCGCACCTCGACTTTTGGTGCAATCGAGCTGCGAGCGATATCAAGTACCGCTCGGTCGAGAATGAAGATACTTTGAGTGTCTATCGATAGGAACGCTATCGAGTTAACGCTTAGGCGTACCCAAAAGATTGGCTTGGATTTGAGGATTAGTGCGAACGACTTAGTACGTCGAGGCGACGTGAGCGATTATGCTAGAGATTCGTCGAACGAATCTGAAGGATGTCTTAGCGCATGACGCGAACGTGATTGAGGACTAGACCGTATGGCTTGAATCCGAGTGGTGTATGTGATAGGTTCGGAGAAGAATAAGAATAAGTGTCGATGACTAGTCGAGTGGCTCGAACCCTGAGTGGTGTATGGACGTCATAGAAATTGTTCGAGCGAGACTAAAGAATTTACGGATCGTACGAGTATGTCGGCAAGCGATGCGATCGCGCAAAGCCTTAGAACGTGTCACGCTTAGTTGGCCGTAACTTCAAAAGTTCCGAACGAGATGTCGCTGGACAATTTGTCAATGGGCAACGTGAGTTAGAAAATGGTTCGGAAGGATGAATGAAAATGAATGGTCTTGATCGAGAAAAACTTAGAGGATCACGCACGTACGATTTCGGATTGATACAAATGAATTGTGACTTGAGTTTGAACAACGATCTTGAAACTACCTTGAGGAATAGCAGTTGAACTTGATCTCGAATATTAAATAAAATTATGGAATATCCAACTCGGACAACAGCATCAACGCACGACTCGAAATCGGTTGCAAAGGAAGATCGTCAGGTTACGCATATCGTCGATGGTATTGAGGCGTATCAAAGATCGATATGCGATAACCCGGGGGTACTCTAACTCGGCGAATGACGATCGTGCAAATGTCATTGTCCCGTTGGATGCGATACTGGGGATGTTAAAAATGTGTCGAGGAAAAGATAGATTTAGCTCGAGGATTTTTTAGTTGAATGTATGACGGTCAGACTATCGAATTGATTTGGCTTGGATGAAAATATAAATGCTTGGATTTGCTTCGTTGACAACCACAATATTGACGTTCTTGTCTTATACGAGCGCAACTCCACCCTCGCACATGTGCCGCGTCGGATTATGGCGATCACTCCGCGTGAGCGCTGATATGGTGATTCATACAGCAGGAGTGATTGAACTTAGATGGCGTGGCAATCTGATTGCTTCGACTTATGGTTTGACGCGAAGGTGGACTCAAGAATGAATTTGTGTGCTTGAAGAATTGAACTTGAGGATTGAGTAGGTCCAATCCGCGTATCGAGAATGGGTTAGTCTAAAACTCAAACAAGAGTTACGCCCGATGAGGATAATTATTCCGCGGAAGCGTTGCATGGTGATTCATGAACCGCCGTGGATAATCGAACTCGCGTGAGATTGGGGCACAATGTATTGTCGAGCTGGATGACCTTGTGATCGAATACATGAATTGGTTAGAACTGGTGATTGAATGGAATTGAATATATGCAACGTAAGTCTTGATGCGAATTAGGTGATCATGCTCGATGTTTAGAATTTGAGTGAAACAAAATTGGGTAGAAACTCCCGTACAAGCGAACAAATGGTTTGACCATAGGATTTGGGGAGAGCGTCGTATAACGATCTTGCACGACGAGCCATGGACCTAACGTGTAACTATGACCTTGTGAGCTGACCTAGCGGATAGGCGGACGACCCTATGCCGAGTGATTGAACCTGTGCGATGGCATTTACAGTATCGTCTGGATGGACGATAGACTTGGGGAAACAGACTTAGAGTTGGACGGAGAACTGGGAGTGTGCGTGAACGACGACGAGATTGGTCCCAAACGAAGGGAATGATAGAGATGGATGATGTGCAAGTAAAGTTGGGATAACAAATTGAATCATTGATTGGAAGATGTACTCGGTGATAGTGCGATACTTGATCTTAAATTGGACGGAAATTACTTAGACTTGGTCGACCCCGCTAAGAAGAAATCGTATTGATTTCGTTGATAAGAGCGCTTGAGAAGCGAATCGAATCATCTCGAGGACCGAGATAAACGATATATGATACACACATGAGTTCGGTTTTAAATCGAAGTTAGCAAAGCGATCGGCAAATCAAATCTATCACAAGTAGCTTGTCTGACTTCGCTAGTCGCTAAGCTTGGTTGAAATGTACATATTCGAGGGATGCCTTGGATACGTGCATGATCCAAACTCAGCGATATGATGAACTCGAATGCAGCTGCAAGTGGGTGTTGAGATGCGCATGAACAAATGAGTGAGTTTGCCTCAGCTTACGTCATTCACGTTTGACGAATTATAACGTACCTTGTACGACCGTTTCAGTCCCATGATACGTCAAAAAAATAACCAAGTCGAAAAAACACTTGAATTGAATAAGTGCCATCAACTCTAAAAATGAATGAAAAGTTATCCAATAAAATCGACCAAACGTATGCGACACGGAACTTGGAAAGGTACCGAGCATGGTTCGATGACATCGAACGATGGAGCCGTTCGATAGAATTGTCTATAAAATACGATGACACGAGTTAAGGAATGGTAGGATGACCTGCACTCAGGAAGTCTCGAGGACGAGACTTTTTTGAGTGGTGTATTATGTAATGACCCACTCCGCCCTAGCGGAACGCCGATTCGAACGGCAAGTGTAACGACTCAAACGAGCCGTCGACTCAAAGAGTTGCGTCGACCCGATGAAGTATCGATGCGAATCGATGCAAGACTTACAATGGCCCGTCAAAGATGAATCTAGACTTAGACTATCAAAGGCGCGCCCGGAGTATCGCTCGGCCGATGCGAATATCGCTAAGGTGGGTGGCTCGGATGAACCCGTCTTTGCTTAGCCTAGACACATAATAATACGAACACTATCACTGAAATCGCTAGGCGATAACACCGCGCATGCTAATAAATGACCCAACGCACCTAGCTAAGGGATTAATCCCATCTGTATGCTGTATAGAATGAAAGGAACATGGAAAATATGAGAACTCTCGCACCGCGCTCTACGCTCGTGCTAAGGCACAAGCTTACGTTCAGGTCCCTTATGCGTTCAACAATGAAACAATGAATGGTTTACAACAATGAAACGGGAAGACTATCAACATAGTCGTTCCGAGTAGAGTTTAGCAACATTGAAAGACTATGGGACCGATGGGTCGCCAAGGCGACTCCCGCACGGGAAGTTATGTAATGTATAAATGAAAGAATGAACGAACAAACGAGTGAATGAATGAATCAACGAAAGGATGAATACGAAAATGAACCAATGAATGAATGGACAAGTGAAAGAAAAGAAAGAAAGAATGAATAAAAGATAAGAAGGAAAGAAATGGTTAGCGACAGGTGTGACGGGCACGTGCAACGGGCTCGCTACCCGCAATGCACGGACGCCAAACTGGTCAATAACGCATTGTGGCTAAGGGTAGCCTATGACGATAAAATATGAAATGGTCGTGGACGGACCCGTGCAGGGTGATACGGATTCCGCGTAATGATCAAAGGGAGGATCGTGGCCGGCCTAGGCGGGATCAAGTTGAGGCTTACGGGGTGCCTGGGTGCGGACTTGGCCACCCGGGGGACGTAAGTACTGAGGTATTTCAAGAGACTAACGGGGTGTGTGCCAGTCCTCACCTACGCTAGTTGAGAAATACCACGCTGGGATGTGTCCAAAATGGCTTGTGATGCCAGCGACCGGTACATAGATTAAGAGGGCTTTGCTGGTGGCAATCCATGTGCAAGTCCTTGCATTGAAATCAAAGTAGTCTAAGTAACTGTACAAAGCACTTTCTGAATAGTTCTATAATACACAAAATAATCAAGAGTATTTCGAGCAAACGAGTTAGAAAACGTGCTTACGACGTGCTAGAACCCGAGGCAAGGACACGCACTTGACATTTAATGCTTGCATGAAATACGTTAAGTTATTTCATATGAATTGTTGACTAACTTGGTTTACGTTGAACAGGGAAGGCCGGACGGTAAGTATGGGTAAGTCGTGCATGTATTCCATGCGATACTTGTATTCGGCAACACGAGATAGGTTATGGAATATGCCATGTAATGATCCTAAGGCAAGATTAGAAAGATAATAAATGATAGACGGTGTACAAAAGTAAATAGAACGTGTTTGGTAATGATAGCATTGTGGGCGAACTAGCCTCCCCACCAGTGCATAATAATGTACTGATAACCCCACAGTCTGCTTGCAGGATGCAGGAGACGTGGCGGGTACGGAACTTCCATCGAACGTGTTAGGGCGCAGAGCCAACTCCGGGGCCTTGGGACGTTGCTAGAAGCTGAAGCACCCTATACAGGACATAATGTATCGGAACATCGCCATGAATCATTCCATGTTGTAAGCCACTTGGCACGCCTTTTATGTTTCAGAAAGAGAGCTTGAGCGAATTGTAATATCGGCCTAGCGCCGCTTGTAAACTTCTTGAAAATCAATAAAGAGTTTGAATTCACTTCAATTTTGTGTTCATTTACTTTTTGCTGCAAATGGGGACACTCTGTGCGACTCTGTGGCCTAGCTCAAATTGGCCGTTTCTGGACTTGGCCTTGCACGGGCGCAACCTAGGCCCGTGCGGCATCACGCCTTAGCGAGGACGATCGCTCCTACGGAGCGGGGCGTAACAGAGTGGGTGCCGTCTGAGCAACAATAACAGCCATTGACTCTTTGCCCTTGAGATTGATGGCCAATATTTCTTTACCCTTGCGGTTGTTCTGGCGATTATTACCACCGGGTGTAGAATGTTCGTCTTTGTTAGGATGATTCATTTGAACTCCTAACTGTTTAAACTTTTCGGCACTAACCTCCGCTGCCTTGGCATTCACAATGAATGAAGGCCAATCTTGGAATTGTGTGGATCCCGTCCACATGCTGACACTACTAAATAAGGTAAATTAGCGACGCCCAGATACGTCGCTAATTAGGGAAAATACATCGCTAAACGTAATTAGCGACGACTTTAGCGACAAAAATTGAAAGTCGCAAAAAAGCTAGTCGCAGATGACAAATTCGTCGCCCTCCGTCGCTGTTTGCGACGTCACCACAATGTCGCTGGGTCATTATTTTTTTTATGTGATGACATGGCATGCCTGCCACGTCAGCAGTTTAGCGACGTACGTCGACCAAATAGCGACGTCAACGTCAGTTACAGAGCGACGACTTGCGACGGATAGTGACGTGACGGAGCTAATTAGCGACGTCTGGATACGTCGCTATATGTCGCAGAACGTCGCTATCCGTCGCAAATATTATGAATTTTTTTTAAAATATGTTTGGTATTTTTGTTATGCTGTGTGTCTGTGTTTACACAGACACACATCACACAAAATACCAAACATTTTTTTTAAAAAATTGGACAGCACCTCCTTTGATATCAGATCATTGTTTATAACCTAGCGTAGGTATATTTGTCATCCCCGTCGCAGATATCACAAATATACATGTCCAAGTAAATATCATACATGTACTCAATAAAAATACCAACAAAGTAAATATCAAAGTAAATATCCAACAAATATACATATCCACAATGGAGGGAAATAAGAATGAAAATCAGTGTAAAGAACGGTCAATGGGCCCGTAGGGCCAATATATACAAAGATGATAAAAAAAAATCTACTGGATCACTGAGGACCCCTACCGCGCATCTGAGATAGCATGTACTCATATTGCTCCTGTGTGAGCTGTACCGTAGGGGCAGTAGGAGGCAGTGCAATATCTGGAGTCGGCACCGTCGATGGACCGGGAGGACATATCTGCTCCAGCTCTCGCAGTCGCTCACCATGCGCAGTAAGGGTACTCACCATCCTCTGAGTACTCTCATCAATCGAAGTTTGTACCTGAGTAAGTGAGACAGACATGGTCCTCTGCGATCCCTCCAGCTTGACCTGTCTACGCTCTGTGTGCTGCGTAGACTCGGTGAGCGTGTGCAAGCTGGCAGCTGTAGCCTGCTGCAGACACATCAACTCCTGTATACTGCGCTCGACCGCATCAAATCGTCCGGTGATCGTCGGATCGTTGGATCGTCGCTCTGCGATATGGTGATCAGAAATCTGCTATTGCAACTCGCGACGCAGCTCGTCGATCTGACGACCAATATCCTGAGCTCGTGATGACGCCTGCGAAGCTGGAGACTGCGTATTGACAGAGGGGGGCCCGGGATGTCTCAGAAGCCAAATAGGCGTCGTAGGATCCCGTACCGTAGTATGTACCCTTCTGAAGACCACCAACGGCGGTCATCCAGAGGTCGTCCGGCGATGGAGCTGTAGGCAGCTGGGAGGAAGTACCAGCCCCTCCCTCTGCTGGCGCACTAGCAGCAGCAGCCTCCTCTTGTAGCCGAAGAAACTCGGCCTAGAATAATGTTTGCAACGTATAAGTGTTTGCTAAAGTCTATATTGATATCTATTTTCCTATTTTCTAAACTATAGTAAATTAATAAAAAAAATAGAACGTACTATGCCTGCGTCGTCCTCTCGTCAATGAACTCTCCAGCCCTCTGATGGGTGACCAGGAAGACGGTCACCATGTTGGGGTCTCACCCTTTTTTACATGTTAAAATATATTTCTTATTAGTATTAAACATTCTATCCAATATATAAAATAATGTCCATCATAGGAAACGTACTAGACGAAAAAATACTCCATCAACGGAATGGAGCCACCATACCACTTACTGGCGCTCGACCGCGCCACCTTGGCCTTGTCAGACCGCTCATGGTACCTGGCCTCGCTGAATCTAGCCTTCATCGCAGTCCACTGCTCTGGCGTGATCCAACCATGGATCGGCTTTTCGGAGCGATCACGAGACTTCTGGTCGTGGATCACATCACGGATGAGCTTGCCTGCGACGGCAGAAAATTGGGCCTCGATCTTCGCCGTCCGGTGTTGTGGATAGAAATAGGTCCTCAACAAGAAGTAAATAGAAAAGTTGTATAATGTACACAAATGATTATTAAAATTTAAAGATAAATAAATTTTTTACCTAGAAGTGGGCCAACCAAAAGGCCTTCCTATCTGCGGGAGCATCTGAGTAGTTAATCCAAGGCCCACCATAGTTCTGCCTCAGAAATAACCCCAACTGTCTCTGTACTGCAGGAGGCCGATATCTATACAATAATAAATTTAATGAATATATATGTACATATAATCATTTGAAAATATATTAACTAATTAACTTACTTCGTAGGTCCGTCCGTCCAAATCTCCATACGCGTCGTCCGGGGGAGTGCATGGAGGGTCGCTCTCACCTTTTGCCTGGGCAGGATTAGTCTGATCGTCGTCCTCCATATGCTCGACGTCGGCTCTCCCCATGGAGCCGTCGACAGGAAGAATGCTGGACGTGGAAGGAATGCTGGACGCGAGATCAGGAATGCTGGACGACGAGAGAGGAGTCGCCAACCTGCTGGAACTGCCCTGTCCCGGTAATGGACCGGGAATAGAACGGTACACTGGCGTACTCGAAGATGAGGATGAGGGTACGAAATCTGTATTTCCAGCTCGAGGTAGACGGGACTGCCTAATATAATATCCTCTGCGTCATCCTCCTCCTGGTCTAGTCATACATGATAATAACATATGACAATAAAACAAATATACATATTTATATGATAGACATCACAAATTTTTGAAAAATATCATAGTCATAGATAAAAGTGTCACTAAAGTGTCACAGATTTATATGATAAAAGTGTCACTAAAGTGTCAAATATGATGATAAAACAAACGTACAGATTTAATCATCTTCTGAAAATTTATCTAGTTCTTTTAGCTCATCTTCTTCTTCTTCTCCTCTACATCTTCATTTTATCTGCATCTTCCTCTTCAGATAATTCTACTTTTCTACACAATTGGATGTGTAATGAGGAACTTCCGTCGTGTCCACTTCTATAATATTTGTTACAAGAGGTAGTTCATCCTCTTGATAAGTTATATCGTCAACCTCAAAGGTATTTCTATCTTTGGTCTTGCATACTGCCCACCAGTCCGACCTTGTGTTCTTCGTTTAGGATAACTTATGAAGTACACGAGCTGAGCCTGACTTGATAGGACAAATGGTTCATAGGCATGATATCGACGCCGATAGTTTATATCGACAAGACCGTGCTTGTCTACTTTCCAACCTTGACCTTCAATCGGATCGAACCAATCACACCTGAATAACACAATCTTAGCAGGCTCTATTCCGTGACTATATGTCAGCTCCACAATCTCCTGTAGGACGCCATAGAAATCGTTGCCCACATCAACATCTTTGCAGTTCAAAGATCTGATACACAAACAACTATTTTTGTGGAATCGAGATCCACAAAGTTGTCTCTGATCGGGTAAGTTGTTGAGTTGAACCTAAACCCATTAACACAGTAGCTTGGCCATTTTTGCAGCATAAATTGGTCCTTTGGCTAGCGTTCTAATAGACTCATTCTCAAGTCTTGCGTATGGACGATCGACCTAATACCACGAAAAAATAAATTAAGCTCATTCTCAAGTGCATATACAGAAAGGTAATTACAGAGTTCTCAAGTCTTACATATACACTCAACCATGATGGAAAATAACTCTTCATTTCTTGTTCTAGTTCTTCTTCTGTTATGTGTGGCCAACCTGACCTCACATCATCATTAAATATGCTGAAAACAATATTGTTCAGTTAATGTAATAGTATAATAATTAACATTATTAAAATAATGTAGACGTATTAATTACTTACCCTCCAGTTTTTATACTTCATCATCGTCGCAGTTGAGTAATACATACACCTGAGCAACCCTTAGCTCATCATCGTTCAGATATCTCTTCTTCATTTTACCCGATGGCTTTCCTGGAGCATTGAATACCTTCACTATTGTATTATTACATTCATGATCTCCGTCGTCGTTTCTGGAAGCTCTCGTTCTATTAGTTGCAACATGAGGCTTGAAATACATCGAACAAAAGTTTGTAATCTTCTCGAGAATATAGACTTCACAAATAGAACCCTCGACCCGTGCCTTATTTTTTACCTTTCTTTTTAGGTGATCCAAATGTCGCTCGAACGGTACATCCATCGATATAGACGGTTCCACCAACACGTGACTCATAGGATAGATAAATTGACAAATTCTCTATAGAGTCGAAGAATCCAGGAGGAAAAACCTCTCTAGCTTGCACAATGTTACCGCTATGTCTTTCTCTTGCTTTTCTAGACGATCAACGAGCAACTTCTTAGAACAAAGATCCCTGAAGAATATGTTAAGCTCCTTCAATGGATCCCAAACTACCTGCGGTAAGAATTCTCGAAATGCAATCAGAATTAACCTCTCCATTAATACGTGACAATCGTGGCTCTTCATACCCGTCAATTTGTTTTCCTTCGGATCGACACATCTTCTCAGATTTGATACATATCCGTCTGGAAATTTTAGGCCCTGGATCCACCGACATAGTCTCACTTTATCCTCCTTGTCCAGTGAGAAAATTGACTTCGACAGGAACTGTTTTCCATTCTCCTCTATCAAATGCAACGCAGGGCGTTTGCAAATTTCTTCTAAGTCCAACCTGGCCTTGGAATTGTCTTTCATTTTTTCCTTTACGTCCATCATAGTATTAATTATATATCAAACACATTCTCATATGCATGACATCAAGATTTTGTCTGATCGGATTGGAACTCCAATATGGCATATCCCAGAATATGCTCCTCTTTGTCCAGTTATGATCTCTACCAAATCTATCGCACTTGTACCCAGTTGTAGGATCTTCGATAGCACTTGAAAAATCTCTAACCTCCTCCTATATCGTGGCTCCGCACCACCTTGGCGATGGATCACCCTTCTCTACAACGCCGGCACGGAATGCATTCATGTTCCTTCTGAACGGATGATCTTTTGGCAGAAATTGCCGATGACAATCAAAGAAGCACAATTTTCCTTCGTGTTTCAAGCGGAAAGCCTTAGTACGGTCCATGCAATACGGACATGAGAGACGGCCATGAGTGCTCCATCCAGATAACATTTCATAGGCCGAAAAGTCGTTGATGGTCACATAAGGGTTGCCTTCAT